>CATIWF010029241.1:0-206524 GCA_949630135.1 Balakata baccata
AAGTTGTATGTTGAGTTTCTTCTTTTTTCGAGTTACACAACTCAAAAGGCTGTTGTTATGGAGATTCATTTTGATTAATTTACAGTCATAATAAAGGATTTAATTATAATAATTCCTCTTCTCCTCCCACTTGTATAAATATGTGTTTTGGTTCATGTTTTTTTAGCATTTCTCTTCCTCCTTTCATTCTTCACATGATAGAGTGTGAGACTATATCCAGTTCGTTGTTGATAAATTGTTGTATTGTTCAACTTTTACTTTAATCTATTGTATCATAGGAGATAAACGTCAGTTGATCCTAAACACCAATAGTATAAAGCAAATTTGTCTTAAACACCAGTAGTAGTAGAAAGTAAATTTGTCTTAAGAATATTGTGTGATACACAAATCTTATATATCTCTTGACTGTATATCCAATATTGGATTAACAATTTCTAACAATAATTAAAGTATTTTTACTTTATCATTCTATTAATTTATATTGCTTAATATGTATTAAAATACTAATATTTTAATGTATGTGGAATAAAGTGGTACAAAATTTATTGGGATGTAACGTACTGTTTGCAAGATTCATAAATTGAAAAAGCATTTATGTCAATGAAATTGCATCAGCCGCCTAAGACATGCATTTTGCCTACCGCAAACTCCAATTGCTTTGGCCGCCTCCGACACCAACCAACTTTCAACCCATCAAACACCTTCTAATTCATTAATCAGCACTTTTATTACTAGTTCAGCATCACTAGCTAACCATACCTTTATCAAGGAAATATTAAGAATTTTTCAGTTATTTATTATGAAGAAATAATTAAAATGCACCTCTTTTTTTTTTTTTATAAAATAATGGATTACAGGTTAAGGGTTTATTTAATTAAGTGAAAAAATATAGCAATTTTAAAATATGATTTAGATTAAATTGGGAGAAGCCAAGTTTAAAAATTGAAAGTTTAAAAAATTATATGATCTCGAGGGCCAGGTTCCCTTAGTGATAACGTGTGTCCCCCATTAATCTCCACCGCTACATTCACATAGATGGTCATTATTGTTATAAAAATAAATAAAAAGTAAAAAGATAAAAGGAATGAAAGAATTGAGGATTGAAAAAATATCTTCATTTATGATTTTGTTCATTTATTGAACCTCTATTTATAGACTTATAAATGAACATTCAAAAGTTAAGAAGTACAAATTTAATTGTGTAAATAAATCAAGATAAAATTAGATAATTAATTTACAAGGGAGGTTATTCAAATAGAAGTCATGGATATCCAAAATTTAAATATACTTCATAATACTCTCCCTTGAATGTCCATATGCAAAAATATGTATCGTTAAAACCTTACAAAGAAAAACCCTGTAGAAAAAACCTAGTGAAAAAAAATAATACAATTCTTATATAATGCGCATATAGAACTGTCTCGTTAAAAATTTTGCTAGGAAAACTTAGTGGGACAAAATCTTAGTTAAGGAAAAGAGTACATAGTATATTTTTTCTCTTCATAAAAACATCACTTCAAGTCCCTAAGTCGACGCATTTCAATGCATCACACCAACCTTTCAAATGTTGCAGTAGGTAAAATTTTTATGAATAAATTTGTCAGATTATCACTTGATTGTATTTATTGAACATTGATTTGTCCATTTTTACCAAGTCCATGCATGAAGAAACAATTAGGAAAAATATATTTTGTCTAGTCTCGTTTAGTGTATCCTCCTTTTAACTATATTATACATGTTATATTGTGTTCACATAACACTGTAAAAGTTATTTTACTGACAGATAAACTGTTTGTTTTTCAAATGCGTTGAGTCATTTGCATCAGCCATATACATTTCCAACTTGCTTTGTGAATTGTAATTATTTTAGCATGATTTCAAGATGTGACAATTAAAGTTTGTCTAGTTAATCGCTATAAAATAATAGTTTTACAACTCATAAAAAACATAACCTATTTAAAATCGAGCTTTGTGTGGGTCAGATAAAAATCCTGTATTAACATAACCAATTAGTTTCGGTGTAGATTTATTTGAATAATTAAAGTTGATCGCCATGAAATAACAGTTTCACGACTCATAAAAATATAACCTATTTAAAATCGAGATTTGTGTGGGTCAGATAAAAATTATGTATCAACATAACCAATTAGTTTCGGTGTAGATTTATTTGAATAAAACAATCCCAAATCAATTGTCTTTCGGAGATAACGAAAGACATATTTAACTCTATTCCAATGTCTTCATGTTGGAGAAAATCTTGCCAATCAATTTACCGAAAATATTATATCAAGTCGTCTGGCATTAGCCAGATATAGTAACACATCAATTGCACTTAAATATAGTGCTTCAGTACCAAAAATTTCTTCTCCATCCTCTCAAGGTTGAAAATGATCTTTTTTCACATCAAGTGACCTCACAACCATTAGCGTACTTAATAGATGTGCTTTGTCCATATAAAATCTTTTAAGGACAATTTATATTTAAGCTGATTGATGTACTAAGATTCTATTAACTAAATGTTTGATTTGCAAACCAAGATAGAATTCTGTTTTTCCAAGATTTTTCAATTCAAATTCATGCTTCAAATAATCAATTGTCATTGCAAGCTCTTCAAGAGTTCTAATAATCTTTAAATTATCGACATATGCAGCAATAATAACAAATTCATATTGTGATTTCTTTATAAAATTACATGGGCATATATGATCATTTTTGTACCATTCTTTCAACATGTATTTACTTAGATAATTGTATACATTTGTCCCGATTGTTTTAGACCATATAATGATCTTTGTAACTTGAAAGAATAAACATTCTGAAATTTTGGGTTTTGTAATTCAAGCATCTTAAATCCTTCAGGAATTTTTTTATAGATATATCACTATCAAGATTACCATATAAATAGGTCGTAACAATATTCATAAGACGCATATCAAGTATTTTATGTACTGCAAGACTTGTAAGGTATCGAAAAATTGTCGCATCCATCACATGAGAATATGTTTATTCATAATCAATACCAGGCCTTTAAGAAAATTTTTGTGCAACAAGTCTTCCTTTACATATTACAACTTCATTATTTTCATTTCTTTTTTGCACATACCCATTTGTATCCAATGGATTTTACACTTTCAAGTGTTTGAACTATTGGCCCAAAAATTTCACGTTTATTAAGTGAATTTAATTCAGGTCATATTGCGTCTTTTTTATTTCAACTAATCACATCTATTTTGACATAATTCAATTATTTTTGGCTCTAAATCCTCATTTTCTTCCATAATATCAATTGCTAAATTATAAGTAAAGATATTGTCGACAACTATTTAATTTCTCTCGATTCCATCTTTTTCTTGTAACAATATAACTTACTGAGATCTCTTCATTATTATCGTTTTTAAGTACCCAAATCTCTTCTGGAGATTTATTTACCCTTATGTCAATAGACACTTCAAGAGTTTTTGCCTCCTCAATTAAGTCATCTTACTGATTAGCTCATTTTCTTTTTCTAGGAATTTTATTTTCGGAACGGATTGGTCTACCATGCTTCAGACATGCTTTAGACTCATTAGTTGTAGCAAGTTGTTTTACGGGGACATCAATTTAAGTAGGAGTATTTCTAGCTAGTATATGTGATTTAGTCACTCTTTTCAAGTGAGTAAATGCATCGGGTAATTGATTTACCAAATTTTATAAAATATTATTGTTTGTACTTCATGCTCATATTGACTGGTATGAGGATCTAGATATGTTAAAGATGATATATTCCACATAATTTCATGATCCAATGCTCTGTTTCTCCCTCCTAATGTTGGAAAAATTATCTCATTAAAATGACAATTTGCATATCGTATTGTAAATAAATTATCAGTCAATGATTAAAGATACTTACTGAAAGATGAAGATCTAAATCCAATCAATGGGAAATATTGAAAGAATATGAAGAACAAAGTAAATAAGGAATGTAGTTTCTGACTAAAGTAGTTTTTCCTCTTGATGCCTAATAAAAATTATATTGCCTATGAAAAAAAAATAAAAAAAAAAACAAAAAAACAAAGGAAAAAGAGAATAGAGAATTGAGAGAATATCTTCATTTATGATTTTTTCATCCACCAAGCTTCTGTTTATAGACTTAGAAATGAGCATTCAAAAGTCATGAGTTACAAATTTAATTGTGTAAATAAATTACAATAAAAGGAGACAATTAATTTACAGGAGAGGTTGTGCAAATTAGAGTTATGGACATCGAAAATTTAAATATTATTTCATAAAAATTATTATGTATTTATCCAAATTTTAAATTGTCATATCATTTTGAAATTAAAAATTTAAGAGGGTGTGATAAAATACTTTTTCAACTTAACTAAAAGTTTGCATTTGAGTTCTGAATATGCAACTATCTTAAAATTTTTGAAAGAGTGATTTACCACCCTTCGGAGTCCTACCAACACACTCAAGATGAAAAACCAAAAAACAAAGGTTCAAAATTTTTATTTAAACAAAATTTATGAATTTTTTTTGGTACAAAAAATCGATGAATAATTTAATTTTGAAATAAATCAATGATAAAATATGTCATTGTTTTTCATATGAAGTGTTTGATATATAAATAAATTTATAAACTCAATCTATAAAAATATTTAACACTGTATTTGGATTGAGTGATTTTAGATGAGAGATTATGAACATTCTATGGATTTATGTCAAATATATTGTTTGGCTACTTAAAAAAATGTCAAAAACTATGGATTTTGGAAAATCTCTCATCCATCAAAATTCTTCAATTTTGAAAAATTTGATATTCCACCTCCTAGGTGAGAAAGTCCAAAATTCATGAGGTATTGTTGTCAAAGTTTTTTATTATTCCAAAATTGCTCTTTATAAATTAATAATATTCCAAAACTATCCTTAATTCTAAAAAAAATAAAAATAATTTTTCTTTTTATTTCAAATAATAATAATAATAATAATAATATTATTATTATTATTATTATTATTGTTGTTGTTGTTGTTGTTGTTTTGCATAATATAGTCTTAACATGCATTAAATTATTAATAACAAAAAATTTTAATTTATAGCAATGTAATTAGACATTATAATGTATAATAATTCTCCATTTTAAGAAGAAGACATTATGTTCCAAAGATTAACTTATAAGATATAAAGAGAGAATTACTACTAACTTTATTTTTTTATTTTTCTATTATTTTCAAACTCTTAAAGCAATTAATTTTATTTGTTTAACTTTTAAGTATGTGAAATTGATTGTATATGCTTAATTAATAATAAAATTTAAATATTTAATAAAGTGTAAAATTGAAAATTAACTATTAAATTCATGAATTGTGGTAATTGAATCAAACATGAGAGTAAGAAAAATTATATCATCCATTCAAAGATTTTATAGTCAAATTAAACAATGGAATTCTTAAAATCCATGAATTTCACAATCTATTTCCTTCAATATCCAAATAGTGTCTATGAGTTTTATATCTTCCAACAGCCTCCCTGTCTTATTCCTTACTTATCTCACTTCATAAAATTTACATTTTTTCTCCTCAAATTTAAAAGAAATAAGGAGCTCTTTAAACTCTCTCTCTTTGTTTTTTTAAAAAAATTTCATGGTGTACTGAAATTTTTATTCTTTTTTCGAATATAGAACATTTTTCGTCGTTTCATTTCTACTGAAATTGTTTTCTTTTTTTACCGAATTTTTAGTTAGGGTAAGGACAAAGTCTTCGTCTTCTTTGTCTTCCTCTATCTTGCAGATTGACTTTTAGTGGCCAACACAAGTATACAATGATTACGTCTCTATCAACCTATGATCAAATACTTCACCGTTTTGGTGAGATGCAGCAATTCAGTCATTTTCATACTCAGTGAAGATTTGGTTATTTTCAGTGTTTGTGATTGCTTGGTCTCTGATATGTCTATTTTTGTTATAGTTCTATAAGTCTTTTTAGTTGTTTAGATTTATTATTTTATGTAATTTTCGGTTTGATTTGGTACTTAATTGTATTTTTAATGTTTCTAAGTCGCAAGTGGTGGAAAAAAGCACATGAAGCATGTTTTGATGGTTGAATTCGAGTTGTGAAGTTGTTATGGTTGACAATGGAGACAGTTAGAGCTGTTGCAGAAGCCAAAAAATGATTTATGGGAGAGAATCTTATCACTTGCTCTTAACAGCCATCACAACCTTGTGACAAGAAGCAAACAGCAAGTTGTTATTGCAGTCATGATGACCGTCACGACCTCATGACGCTTGGACGGGAGAAGGCAACATGAATTCGTCATGACCTCATAATGCCCGTCACACTCGTGATGCTCTGAATATTGCAAAATCATGTCCAACTATTCAAACTCGAAATTTAACAATTCTTTTGGAGTTTGTCACTAATTTAAAGGGGAAATAATATAATTAGGGAGTTAGACTTAGTTTAGGACTCAAATAGACTATTTATTTCATCTTTTTCTCTAGGATTAGGGTTAGCCACCATTAGAGATTTCTTTAATTTTCTTCTTGTACTCTTTCCATCTATATGTATAAGGGACTCCTTGGAGTGCAACTCGACTTGATAGTAGATTTGTTGATGGTATAAGGATATTTTGCTCTTAAAAATTGATTAGACTTGGTCTTAAAGAATTGGAGACCACTATCCTCAAATTTTCATATTTTATTGACTTAAGGGAGCATCATAATCTTTCTTCTTCTATTTAGTTTGCTGTAATTTTTTGTTTGACAATGAATATTATATTGATTAGTTTAGTATTTATATTAGGCTAAATTCATTTTAGGTGCTTGGTTAGCAGCCTCAATTTTGTGTGAACTCCATTATTTTATTAAATGAATTATTATTTCCATTTCAATTCAATTGTGTCTTATTAATTTTTAGTTTAATGATTGATTGGCCACCAATGATTGAATTCGGAATGACAATGTTAGAGTTTGATTATTAAACACATCATCTTTAATCTAACCTAAAAATTGGATTAGACATTAGTTAATTCATTGGGTTAATTAGCTAATGCATAAAGTGATCGTTAGAAAATATTAATTATATAAATTTAACGCTTGGGAGGAAAATACGAAATTGAGAGAGCGAAACTGAGTACTTATTTAATTCATTGAATTTATTCATTAAACTTATTTGTAATTTAATTTAGTACGGAATTGAGGGAGTGAAACCGAGTACTTACTTAATTCATTGAATTTATTCATTAATCTTATTTGTAATTTAATTTATATTAATTCAGAATCAAATTAAGTATATTAGAGTGTTTAGGTTGCATTTTGTATGCATTGGTAATTGGAGTAATTAGGAATTTAAGCTAGTGATTCCTTGTGAGATCGAGTGCGAAGGACACTTATCATTCTACAATTAGCTCATGCACATGCGGATTAAACTTTGAGTTTATATCAATCTCTAATCTACATTTTCATTTTTAACTTTTCCCATTTCGAATGCAATCACTTGTTAATATCATGATTGTATTTTTATTTTGGTTTATAAAATTTGTATTTATGAATTAAACACAAAAGTGTTTATTAGTATTCGTTTGATACAATTTTTTTCTTATAGAATATTAATTCATATTTGATCAAGTAGAATGATTAGAGAATTTAATTTCTTTTTTTTTTTTTGAAATTACCAAGGTATTTCTAAGTATACCCGAAGTATTTCCAATGAATTCTCAAAAGTATACATAAGGTATTTCTAAGGTATATACAAGGAATTCTTTTTAGAAAATTCTCAAGAAATTCTCTAGGTATTCCCAAAGTATTTTCAAGGAAGATTGAAGGTATACCCAAGGTATATCCCAAGATTATACAATGAACTATACAAATCTTGTTTAATGGTTCATAAGGAATAACACAAGGTAAACAAACACCTTAAATGATTTATTAATTATTCATTCATTCACTCTTCTTCTTCTTCTTCTTCTTCTATTTGTTTCTATTTTTTTTGTTAAAAATGAACCAAGGTGTTCCCAAGGTATACTCAAAGTAATCACGATGTATACCAGGGAATTTCCAAGGTATTTCCATGGTATGCATAATGTATTCTAAAAGATATATTCAATGCTCAACAATGAATTGAATGTTAGTTTAAAAATTTGTGATGTTTTTGAATTTGAATTCAATTCAATTATATTCCTTATTCTTCTTCTTTCTTTGTGTTTTTTTTTTTAAAATTGAACCAAGATATATCCAAAAAATTCCAGAGATATACCGTTTTGGCAATCAATCAATGCTCAAAATGAATTGAATGTTAGTTTGAGAATTTATGATATTTTTGAATTTAGATTCAATTATATTCTTCTTCTTTTTTCTTCTTCTTCTTCTTCATTAATGATTCAATTCTTGTTCTTCTTCTTCTTTTGTTCTTTTTTGGTGAAAATTGAAACAATTATACCCAAGGTATACCGAAAGTATTTCAGAGATATATTGTCTGGGTATTGTCGGATTTAATTTCAAATTTAGGTACTGTTGTAAATATTTTGATGCCTTTTCGGTAAAATTGAAAAAACATAATCGATGGTAATTATGTAAATATTTAACCTTTTTTTCCATTTTTGTAAAATTTCCTTTTCTTCTATATTTTTTTATTAATAAAAAATTAAAAGATGGAGTGAGATAAGGATTATTATTGAAGTGAACACAATTTTCAAGACAAACTAATATAGGGAGAAAATTTTTATAATATAATAAAAAGTAAAATATTGAGTATTATTGGAGATACTCTAAATCATAATTATAAAACGGGACCGGACAAGCCCGACTGGTTCGACCGGAAAAATTGAGAATCAGTCACTGGATCGGTTGGTATTTGGGTGAAAAACTGGGGATGTATTAGACAGTGGCAGAAACTGGTGATCCGGCTAGTTTTGACTGGTTTATACGGGTCAAAAAATACATTAAACGACATCACTTTTTTTATTTTCACAACTTTTTGTGAAAATGGAGAAAAGAAAAATAATAAAATATTGACAAATAGTCATTTGTTACTTTTAAGTTTGAGGATAGAATATATTACTCTTAAAAATTATAAGGAATTTGACTTTAAAATGCTGACATAAAACTCCTAAATATAATAGCATCTCCAACAATATTATTTATTTCACTCTCTATTGTATTATAAAAAATTCACTATTTATTTCAGTTTGTTTTGAAAATTGTATTTCAACAATATTCCTTATTTTAGTTTGTTTTGAAAATTGTGTTTTAATAATACTCTTTATCTCACTCCTAATTTTAATTTTTTATTAATAAAACTATCTAAAAAATGAAGAAAGAGAGTAAGAGACAAAAAAAAGAAAGAGAGAGAGAGAAAAATAAAATAAAAGAAAGAAAAAATTACTATTTGCTCCCTATAGTTTAACATAATATACTAGTATATTCTTGAGATTTGAAAAATATACGATTTGCTCCTTGTAGTTTGATATTATATACTAGTACCTCCCTGAAATTTGAAAATTATATTATTTAATTCTTGAAATTTTGACATATTATACTAGTACCGCTCTGCAAATTTGATTTACTAGACTAATACATCCCCTAGCAAAAGAGAATATTCCTTTTCATTAGTGTATTATATTTTTTTTTTAAATCTCAGGGAGGTACTAATATATTATGTCAAACTACATGAAGCAAATTATATATTTTTCAAACCTCAGTGAGACATTAGTATATTATGTCAAACTGCATAAAGCAAATTATATATTTCTCAAACCTCAGTGAGACACTAGTATATTATGTCAAACTAAATTGAATAAATAATAATTTTTCCAAAGAGAAATAATAAAATATTGCCAAGAAGTTACCTGTGACTCTTAAATTTGTGAGAAATAATGTAAATTTTAGAAAATAAAATAAGAAAGAAAATAGGAAGACTACATGATGACATAAAACTCTTAAATATAAATAAAAAGAGAAATAGAAAAGTTATTTGGGATGCTCTAAGTAAATAATGAAATAAAGTAGCTCTTGGAGATACTTTAAGCTTTCCAAATATATATATATAATTTTGGCCAATTAATTCATTATATTATTTCATTATTTGTTAGCAAATCAAATTGAAATCTAAATTGGAAATGATTTATAGTGTAATTGGTTGAAAACTTTAATCAATTCAGGGTTCAAATAAAAAAAAAGGAATCTAAATTATTAATTTACTTTCAGATACTAAATCGATATTAGTTAATTCATTTCGGAGGAACATTTACTTGGCAATAAAGTTCTCTTTCTTCTACTTTCTCTTATTTTTAGTGATAATGAAAAACATAAATTTGAAACTTTTTCAATTATTTATAATTAAAACTAATTAAATTTATCTAATCGTATAATATTAAAAAAATTGTTGATAACAGACTACGAGTATCTCCATCTGTTTGCAATTCCAAATTTATTAATATTTTAATAGTTTATATTTTTGTGGGTCCCATTTTTGTTATTTTATAATAATTTTAATTATTAATATAATATATTAAAATATTAATTGAGTCCATAAATTGAAACTGATGACAATTTTAAAAATAAAATGTATTTAAAAGTGTTGTTAAAATTTTAGAGCATCCTCAACAATTTTCTTATTTCACTCACTACATATATTTAGGGAGTTTTATATCATCTAATAATCTCCTTATCTTCGTCCCTACTTATATCACTCTCTAAAATTTCTATTATTCTTTCTCAGATTTAAGAGCATCATCAACAATGATTCGTATTTCACTTTATATTATATTATAAAAAATTCACTCTCTATTTTAGTTTGTCTTGAAAATTGTGTGCATTTCAACAATATTCTTTTCCTATTTTAATTTTTATTAATAAAAATATCTAGAAAAAAAATAAAGAGATAGAATAAGAAACAAAAAAAGAAGGAAAAATAGAGAAAAGAACAAAAGAAATGAAAAATAAATAATAAAATATTATTTAGAAGCTTCTTGTGACTCTTAAATTTGAAAAATGAGAATGTAAATTTTAATAAGTGAGATAAGTAAAGAAGAAGATAGAAAGGTTCTTAAAGGATATAAAACTCCTTAAATTTAGGTAATAAGTGAAATAAGGAGACTGTTAGGATGCTTCATGAGCCACAATAAGCTTGTAAGTAATATTTTATTATTTTTAAAAAAAAATATTATTTACTTCCTCTAGTTTGACATAATACATTAGCACCTCCCTGAACTTTAAAAAATATACGATTTGCTCCATGTAGTTTGATATAATACACTAATACCTCTCTGATGTTTGAAAATTATATTATTTATCTCATGAAATTTTGACATATTATACTAATACCTTCTTACAAATTTAATTTATTAGACTAATACCTCCCCAAACAAAAGAAAATATTTTTTTACTAGTGTATTATTTTTTTTTTCAAACATCAGGGAGGTATTAGTATATTATATCAACTACATAGAGTAAATCATATATTTTTCAAACTACATAAAGTAAATCATGTATTTTTCAAAACTCAAGAATGTATTAATGTATTATGTCAAACTAGATGAAGTAAATAGTAATTTTACCTTTTTTTTTCCTCTCTTTTGTTTTTTTCTCTTGCTCTCTTCATTTTTTTAGATAGTTTTATTAGTAAAAAAAATTAAAATAAGAAATAAGATAAAGAATATTATTAAAATGCACAATTTTCAAGACAAACTAAAGTAGAGTAAATTTTTTATAATAGAAAGCGTTGTAATAGATGCTCTAAGTGATGTGTTCTCATCCTATTATATGGATAGCGATGCTCTAATATTTTATCTTTTTGTCGTTGTTACAAATAAAAATGAGAATTTTACACATAATACCACAATTTAATTTTTTTTTTTTCAAAATTATTGACCCCCTTTTTTTTTTCTTTTTCATTTATACGAAACTTCTTTCCATTTATAGTTATATTTTCTCATCTCTTTCCTCGTTCTTTGTTTATCTGCTTCTCTAGTCAGGTATACCCAAGAAGAAGAGGAGGAGCAGCTTGTCGAAGTCCACAAAACCACCTGATTATCATGTAAAGCCGGTGGCGTAGAAGGGGTTGACAACGTCGGAGCTCCAATCTTCTTCATCTTTGTGTCGCCTTCCTCCATTGATGGTTGCTCTGCTGCTACGTTGGTTTGGCAGCAATTTCTTACCATTACAAATTGACAAAGAGGAAATGGATTGGATTTCTTCGCAAATATGCTTACCAGGTGGCTCAGGCTTGGACAGAGGAAACATTTGGGCCATTAATTTGTCCATTTTTGTGTGATTGAGCTCTGCATATATAAAAAGCTTGTGGGTGAGAAATTTTACCTTCAGGTATATCGGCAGCTATGACAACTATCTCAGCCAATAACCACAAGCAAAACTTGACATGTTTTGGGCACTTGAACCTGCATAGCTTCGATGTTTTCCTATCAATAAATAAGTGTTAATTAAAGTAAAATATGCAGGTAAATAGTAATGGCAAATTAAACCGCGATAATGATATCACTTTAATTAATGGCATGCTTTTGATTGAAATATTATATACATTTATATACTAGTTGTTACACCAAGATTTATTGCAAGTGACTGGAAATTTTATCCCATTATAACTCCAAACGTCTATTCTTCTTCTTCTCTTTTTTTTTTTTAAAAAAAAAATTGGATAATTCAACCAAGATATATCCGAAATATTTCTAAGATATTATCAAGGAATTCAAAAGTATACCCAAGATATTCTCAAGATATACCCAAGATATTCTCAAAGAATTCTCAAGGTATACCTAAAGTATTCCTAAAGTATATCGAACTAAGGTATATCCAAAATATTTCTATGGATACCGAATCAAGATGTACCCAAGGCATACCGAAAATATAGTGAATGTGCATTTTTTAGTATATTATAGGGTGACCTTTTTTATTTGAGTACTCTTGCAATATCGTTTAGGTGTTTTATGTATATTTTGAAAAAACTTTAAGTATGAATAATGTTGTAATATTTTTTCTGCTTTTTGACATTTTTCAAAAATTCCCAATAAAAATCCTGTTGAACTAATTTCAAAAGGAAATTTCACCATTCACTCATTTATTATTGTTTTTTTCAAAAATGGAAAGTAAATTTTCTTTTTTCATTTGTACTGAAAACCTTTTTAACTCCAAAAACTTCTCTCCTTTCTTCAATTGATTTTCCTGTTTTGGCTCCATTAGTGCATGCTCGGACTATTGAACCAAGCTCCTGATCTTTGAGGTGAAGGAGATTAGAGCTCCGGCCATTCAAGATCGTCATTGATTCTGTAATCAATCACTATCGAGTGCAATGACTACTATTGATACAAGCAGTTTCAACTTCCATGACTTTTCTTCTTCTTTTTTAAATGGATTTAAATAGATTTCGATTCTTGTTTAGTTGAATTTTTGTTAATTCTTCATTGGTTGCTAAGTCATTTGCTCATTCAGTTGTCATTTTTCTATGTTGTTGATTTTTTCTTTATATTTTTGGTGAAAATCACTAAGATTTCATTAAGATATACTTAAAGTATCTCCAAAATATACCAAAAATATTCTCATATAATTCCCAAAAGTATACCGAAGTATTTTCAAGGTATTCTCAAGAAATTCCTTATAGAGAATTCTCAAAAAATTCTCAAAATATACCCAAAGTATTCCTAAGGTATACTTGGGGTATTCTCATGGAATTTCCAAAAGTATACCGAAGTATCCCCAAGATATTCCGAGAGAATTCCTCTCAGGGAATTCTCAAGGTATACTCAAAGTATCTCTAAGGTATATCCAAGATATTCCAGATGTATTTATAAGGAATTCCTGAAATATACCCAAGATATCCCTAAAATATACCCAAAGTATACTAAACTGTTTATTTGAGATATTTTGAATTTTAATTGAATTCTATTTTTATTCTTTTTTAACGATTTAATTGTTTTTGTTCCTGTTTTTTTTTTGTTTTTTGTGAAAATAAAACTAAAATATTCTCAAAATATACCAAACGTATACCGAAAAAATACTATATGGGCATATTTTGGGTTGATTCTAAGATTTAAATATTATTGTAATTGTTAAAAGTATTTTTTTGGTAAAATTAAAAAAAATAATGAAAGGTAATTATTTCTTTTTTTTTTTTATATTTACGAAAAATTTCCTAATTTTCTTGACAAAAAAAAATCCCCTAATTTCAAATACAATCAAGCCCATTTCCGCCCCAATTCACACTCTCTCTTATAAGGCTAAAAAGAAAAAACATATACTCCTTCCTCTGTCTCTCTCTGTCTCTCTCTCTCTCTCGCCCTCTCCTCCTAATTAGTCATTTTGTTTTGCCCAGAAATACTTCTCTCTCTCAAGAATTCATGTCGGTATGCTCTCTCTCTTTAAGCGTATGCTTGAATTTTGCATATAGATATGTATCAGTACATTTGCAGGCATAAGTCTTTATTTGTTTTTAAAACTTTCTTTAAAATGTTTGCTTTGGTCTTTGGGGTTTAACTTTTGATTGATTTCGTTTAGATTTTCGGTCCTCAAAATTTTATTATGTATTCAGTATAATGGGTTTGGTTTTTAGGTTTCGAATTATGGGGATTTGATCTTTGGTTGGTGTTGTATTTGGAGTAGATTTAATTCGATCAATTTATGTGAAACTAATTTTGTTTATCTCTTGCAGTTGGTTTTTTATTGAATCAACTTATTGGATCGATTTAAAGCTTATTAAGCTTTTTTTTTTTTTTTGGCGTTAAATTGATGGTAAGTGTTGGGATGAATTTTGTTTACCAACAGCATGGGGAAAATGGATAAATTAGCGAACAGTTGCATTTGAGCGCTTCATTTATGTTTTGCTAGTGGGTTTTGTAAGCAAACATTTGTGTTGTTCTTATATATAAGAAGCTGAAAGTTTATTTAACGGAACTTGTAGAAGGAAGTATGTATTGAATATTAGGAAAATCGCATGCCTTGGTATTAGTTGGAATCATGGAAGTTCATGCTTCAAATGAAAGTTTCAAAGGAAAATAACTGTGTAAATAAAAGAAGTATGTATTGAATATTAGGAACATGGAATCAGGTTTAAGTTTTTAAGCATATGATAACAGCTTGCGAAATTATAATAGTACATTTAGTTCTTTCACTTGTGACTTGCTATCCGTGAATCTTTTAATCTTTGGGTCTATTTAAGAAGGAACTCAACGAAGCATCTGATGCTGTATATGGTGTTATTTTTCTGTTTGCTTTCTGTAGGACAGGTTTATGGTTCCTAAGCTGTAAAACTTCAATGCTTGCAGTGATAGGTTTTATAAGACATGCATGTCTTCACACATTAGCTCTTGCTTCTACTGATGGTTGCTGCTTGATTATTTGTGATTAGATTATATGCTTTTCTTCCTGTTAGATTAAGCATTCTCTGATTCAGAACTACGTTTTTTATGTGTAACTCTCTCTGTGGCTGCGTTAATAATTTCTTACATTCTTGAGGTGCATTTGCGGATTTTAGAGATGGTATTGAACCTCTAAAGTTCATATTTTTGAATTCTGTTATAGGTGAATTAAAAGCAGAACGTACTGCAGCATATTCCTGCACCTGGCCTTATAGAGCCTCAAGAATCTTGGTTATAACTCTTTACTTGTTTTTCTTCGGAATTAGGATACAGGACGACCGTTGCCAAAATTTGGTGACTGGGATGTGAATGATCCTGCTTCAGCTGAGGGATTTACTGTGATATTTAACAAGGCTAGAGATGAGAAAAAGACCGGTGGAAAACCTGAGTCACCCGGAAAGGTTGATTCTGATGTTAAACCTGGCATGGATCCTAGCAAGTCTCAGTCAGTAAGTTCTTTGTTGTTCACTAAATTATATGGTCTTCCTCTTATCAAAATTCAAAAACTCAAAAGACTAGTGTACATGCACATACGTTCTTAATTTAAGAGCAACAGATTACTTCTGTAATAATTTGGGCTAGCTTGCTATTCATACATCAATTTTTTGTATGTTGATTCTTACAATTGTTGTAGTTGCTTATTTTCATTATCCTGTCGAGGGAATTAAATTCAATCAAGTTTTTGGATTAGGTATAAGAGGAATTAATATAATTACGAAAATAAGCAAAATTGCAGCTCCAATAAGAAGGCCTGCACTTTGATGGTCTGAAGTAATGAAATGATTATCTGTTGTGGTGTGTGGTCTTATACTGAAGGTGGTCCAGATGGCTAGAAATGAACTTTAGGAATCATTAGAATGCAACATCCCGTTAGATTGATCACTGGGCTATCATCTCTTGCTTCTAGAAATTTAAGGGTGTTATATTTACAACTCCTTTGTGACTTGAATTATGTGTTTATTTTGCAGAAAAAATGGTTTTGTTGCATCCAGAGTCCAACTACATAATCTTGACAACGTCCCTCCCACATAAGAGCTTCAATGGAGTAATTTCATCTGTAAGTGGCCCCACTATATATTTATTGAAGAAGATGGAAGTTGTAGAGTGGTGATAAAATCTGCTGGAATTTATTGTACTGTAAGACTTGAGTGGTGGGGGAAAAAATGCAAAATACACAATTAATGTATTTATCCAGATGCACTGATCTGTTTTTCTAATCTTTTCTTGTTATCTTATGATTTGTAGAGCTATTGTGACGGTTTGTTCCTCCTGTTGTATTGGTAAATGGGCTTTGTTTGTGAAATATACCTATTTTCAGATTTCTTTTTCACAATTCTGGCATATCAACCGGGGGAATGGTGACACAAATAAAGAAACTCTGTTGAACTAATATATTGAGGGAATTTGTATATTTGTTGGTAATTCAGTTGTAAAAACCAATATACATTGGTCAGATTATACCAGACGAGCTCGTTCCACCGCATCAAAGCCATAGTCTCTGGACTATTATCATATTAACAGGGAAAATGAATACTGAATCTGGTGATAATTATAATCTCGGAAAGCACAAAAATGATGTGACAGAAATACCAGGATGAATGCATTTTCATATGTAGCTGCTCCAAACTCCAAACGAATCGAAGTAACTTAGCAGGCAATATTTCATATCTCTGACGCAAATTGTTGCATACTCCTCTATTAATTTTTGTTAGTCGTAATAGGATTTGTGACGTCAAGGATGTTACTGTAAAAGATCCAGCATTAGTCTTAATACGGCCGTGTCCATATAGTTTATCACCTCCACCCATTGAGATTCTTGTAGCCCTTACGAGTTTGTTTATTTGTTTCCTTTCTTGTTTTTTTTATTTTTTTTTTCTAAAAAAATGAAAAGAGGCAAGTTTGCAAGTGACCCAAAATGAAGGGCACTTAGCAGCTACAAGATGCCACTCAAGGCCAGGATTACACAATACAGCAACAAAAGAAAATCTTTTTGATAACTATTCCTTTATAAATTCAATTCAATTATGTAAAGAGCAAAGATTGCATTTGCAAAAAGGATGGTTACTAATTCTATACATGTCCTTTTCCCCCCTCCCTATGCAATCAGGAAAGAAATAAAAGCTTCGGAAAATTTTGCATAATAATACAACTATTCCGCATCAGTACTGCTCAAGTTAAACTCTGGACATCCCAAGCTTCCGTTCAAAGAGGCGGCGAAGCAGGTAAACTTGCAGAACACTAGCACCAATGAGCGCAGCAGATTCATAGAAGGCCTTGTGAATTGCCCTCTTGCTCATTGCTTCGTTGACTGCAGCAACAATAAAATATTATTCAGCAGCGAGTGGACTGAGCATGATTAACTGATTTTATTTAGGCAAAATAAAGCTTAACAGGAAGCTTATGTGATGCTGAAAATCCAGAGCTTCTAACTCTTTGTTGGCAGAATAACAAAAGATTTCCTTTCGACTAGATTCAATGTGGGACAACTGTAACAATTCAACCTCAGAACTCACAGGTTACTCTTAGCAATCATTTATCTAATTGCTGAAATTGCGTTTCTGTTTAATAACTCAAAACAAACTATTTAAATTCATTCATACGTCAAACAGATTAATGCTACAGTCAGCCAATTAACCAGAGAATTTAAAGATCTCATTTAGCTTACAGGCATAACTGAATGGTGTTCTGCTTTATATGCGCTGAAATCAAGATCAGCTTTTCCTAATTGTTATTCCCCTGTGAATGCAAACTAACATGACCAACTGAGAGAAAACAGCTCACATGTTTTTGACTATCACCTGACTTCAACCACCCAAAACAAATTTCAACTTCTTGACAGCTAAAGGAGTTTTAAGAAAACCTGACATGACTCCTTAGGTTCTAAGTTTTTTCCAACTCGTAAAATCGACAAAAAGAGGTGTTATTATTGAAGCCTAGCACATTAAAAAGGAAATTGCAAATTGTAGCATCATTAGTCAAACTCATGTACTACATAAGAAATATTTGGAGCAAACCTATAGCCTGACGTTCAGTCTGAGCCTCAAGCCAATGCTGTTCGAACTGAATGTTGTAAAGAGCCTCCTCTAACTTCCATATCTGATCTAACAGAGGTTTAAAATGCTCTGCAAATAATATAAAGCAAAAATAGCAAGTGTACCTCTAGTACTCTCAAGGACTGGTTATAAATATAGAAGTATGGCCTACCATCTTTTGCATGCTCATCATAGTATGAAAAATGGCCAACATGTACATCAAAGTCAATGGTTTCATGGTATGGAGATTTGTTACTGAAACAAAAACGGTGAACTCCTCTTTGATGAGCTGTAAACTCAAACTTATGACTTATCTTGTCACGAAAATCATGAAGTTGATCACCAGAAGGTCCCTTTACCTGTCAACATCATGGTCAAGACATCAGATGAAGGTCTAGTATAAACATAGAAGATTTCTTGGCGCTACTTTCATGAATCACATCTTCAAATATTCAACTTTTCATCAATTTCGACCACCACAGACTGAAATGTACAATTAATTATATAATTCAGAAGAATGAGAAAAGAAACATTTTGCATTTCCTGTGACATTCACACATACAATATATGCTAAAACCCTATTTTCAAGGAACAAGAGAATTCCACACAGAAAATTTCTCATACAAACTGCCATAAGAGATGCAAAGTAAATGGAATGTTTCCTATTGACAGAAAATTTCTCATGCAAACTACTATAAGAGAGGCATAAACTAAACGGAATATTTCTTCATGACTAGTTTAAAGGAACCCAGGATTATCTGTACATGAAAAAGAAAATCATGACTTAAAAGGTCTTATGACAGATGAAAAAGGAGACTTGGAGGACCATGTTAAGGGGGTGTTGGGTATTGTTGTTGAGTATCATAAAAGCAGCTTTTGAATTTTTTTTATTTAATTAACTGTTTTTTTAATTTTTTTAAACTGTTTTTTCTAAACCTACTTTTAGAAAAATCATTTATTTACCTGCTTCTAGTAAAAACAGTTTTCAAAACTCCAAAAATATTTAAAATATAAATTTTTTTCCAAAAAGCATTTTTCCGAAACTCAATCTCAAAATGGGCCCTAAGTAAAAACTGTGGCAGCTTTCAATATTTTGCACCATATAGGCCATGTTTGGTATTGAGTTTCGGAAGAGCGTTTTTTGGAAAAAAATTTATATTTTAATTTTTTTTTTGTTTTGAAAACTTCTTGTAGTAGAAGCAAGTAATTCAATCAAGTTTCATATGGTAGGGCATAAAAGAAAAACTCCAAACCATGTCATCTCTTGAAGTACACGATTAAGTGACCTGTGCTTAATGATTATAATTTTCAAAATCAATAAATATCAGAATCATTAAGTTAAAAAATTAGTAGTCCATTTTTTTTCCATTGATCAATGATAATACCAAATACATGAGATAACACAACCAATGTAGTTAAAAGCGATAGGCACACTCAAGGCGATATACCTTCTTATCGCCTTAAAGTGCAAAGTGCAAAAAAAATGTTCACCTGAATGAAGCAAAGTGCTAAAGTTCTAATATAATTTATAAGTAATCTAATATAATCTACTAAAATATATAAATCATAAATATTAGCAAGCACAATCAAGTATCAATTAAAACTTGTGAAAAGTCACTTCACGTGATAAAAAAACTCCATAACATTCAAAAAATAAAAAAGAAAATCTATATAATTATGTAGGAATCTAGTATTTAAAGGTAATGATAGTAAATTAAAAGTTTGCAGTAACATATTTACAACCGCCAACTTTTATATATTAAAATAAAAACCCTAACCTATCGCTTTTTAAAAGAAGCGCATTTTAATTGTATATGAAGCGACATACCCATTTTGCACTTTGTCTGAGAGCTTAAGCGCACTAGACGAGCATTTTTTACTATACTAGACACAACATTCAAAAAAAAAAAAAGGAATCTCCAATCTCTAGAGGATAAAAAAAATGACAGTTTGAATAAAAGAACCAAGTGGATAAATTTATTAGAGAATATAGAAATGAACATATTAGCCTCTAAACTTGTGAAATACTACCAATCAAGAGGATTGAAAGGAGGAAGAATTTGAATGAGATATGATGCTTGTGGTCCATTATGACTAAGGCATCCACAGAAACTAGGACTGCCATTTGGGATCAACAAACCCAAAATTAATATACTTTTTCCTAAAAAATTTATGCTAAGCTTCATATGAGCCTGTGATACGTTAAACTTGGTCAATAAAATAAGATATAATTGAACTTTGTCTTCCCTTCAGACCAAAGTAAGTAAAATACTTTAGACCTGGACCAGCCTGAATGTAAGTTTCACATATACAATATCTATTACCTACTTATATGTAAGAAAATATAAAAATTAATAGAAAAGATAAACAGATGGCATATAACACATATATAGAGTTCAGTCTGTACACTTTAACTCGTTTATTGTATTTAGAATACAATAACTTTTAAATCCATTTTGCTGTAGTTTCTTTTCACTTAATCTTTCTCACCACAATATAGAAGATACTTCCAACATCTAAGGGTAGTAATAGGCAAAGTAAGGGCTAGTTTGTTAAAAACAAAGTAACTGCAAAAGGTGCCATATCTTTCAATCATTTTGCTTCTTCATAATATTGTTACTTCTCCAATTAAGATTATATCCAAAAGGATCCATCGTCTAAAGGAGAAGTAGGTGAAAATCGAGAGCTAAGAGTTCCCTGGCAAAGGGATTAGAGCATCCCCAACAATACTCCCTATTTCACTCCCTATTATATTATAAAAATTTCACTTCTTATTTTAGTTTATCTTGAAAATTGTGTGCACTCCAACAATACTTCTTATCGCACTCCCTATTTTAATTTTTTATTAATAAAACTATTTTATTAATAAAACTATCTTAGAAAAATGAAAAGAGAGTAAGAGATGAAAAAGAAGGAAAGAGGAAAAAAAAACAAAAAAGCGTGAAGAGAAATAATGAAATATTAGTTAGGTGCTTTTAGTAACTTTTAAATCTGATGAGAGAAAATGTAAATTTTAGAAAGTGAGATAAGTAAGGGGAAGATAGAGAGACTGTTGGAAAACATAAAACGTCCTAAATTTAGATAAGTAAAGAAATAAGGAGGCTGTTGGGGATGCTCTTAGCAGCATAGTAAAGGGGAGTGACTGAATCTCTTAGGCCTTCAAAAAAAATTCTTCAATAAAAAAGGGGCTTCAAAATAATTTTAAAAAGACTCAAGAAAACCTAAGAAATAAAAAGAACATAGCCCAGAGACAGATTTCCCTATTAAATTCTTCGTGAAAAATTAAAAACTGCAATGAGAAAAATAACCACAATAGTTCTCCAAACACTATCTCGAATGTCCAAATGGGTGAAGAAAAAAAAAGAAGAAAAATAACTCATATAATACATTTGAAATGAACTTCAGATATTTGAGCCTAATTATGTTTACTATAGTTCCTAAAGTTCCACAGACTCCATCGATCTATAGATTTATGTAACGTCACATCCCAATTGGAAAAATTGAAACTTACCACAAAATCAACACCGTCTTCACTATAATGCCAAGCTGAATCAGTCTTGACAACAACAAAGGAAACATGAACTGTATCTCCTTCATATTTAACATCGTAAGAGAAACATTCTTCTCTATCAATCACAAATCTAATACCAAACACTGCTTGCGGGCACAATAAAAGCGCCAGCAATACAACAGCATGAAGTTCCTTCACCCCAATTCCCATCTGCAGAGCATAAAAGCCAACAGCATTTCCAAGTCAAAAGATGAAACCATCAATCAAATTACCAAACATAAAGACAATATGGAAGCTAGCAAAACCATCAATACATGAAATCAAATCCTTTTCCCGCATATAGTTTCAAACAATGTAGACAGATAAGCTCATTATCTACCTAAACTACATTGATGAAATATTTAAGAGAAATAAAAATCATACCCGTGAAAGGAAAAACCTATAAAATCATGAAAAGCTAAAAATCACCTTCAATTCATACAATTAATTAGAATTAGATGCCCAGACAGGAAGTGAGAATGCCGGGGAAACAAAAATATAAAAATTATATCAAATTTCGAATAAAATTAGAAGAAATTTTCCGATATCAATCTTCGAAGTTCGAAACGATGGAAGGAACTCCAAATTTTAGATCGAGCTATGGAATGAAAGCGCAAGAAATTGAGGAAACCAATCTAGATCTCTAAAGAGAAAAAAAGTTGAATCAATCAAACATGATTGAGAAAAAGAAATTACCTTCGAAGGGAAAAAAAGAAATTTTTTCGCAAGCCCAATCAATAACTTATCAAAGAACACCAACTTGATAATGAGACTTGGCGACTCTCAAGTTTCAGCACTTCAAAACAAACAGATGTCGTATTATGTTCTGTCGTGAAAGGCTGTTATTCTCTATGCTTCAAGTGCACCAGATAGCTTTCTCTTGCTGAACGTGGCACACCAAAAAGACACCACGTATCTTATGGAAAATGTTGAAGTCCGTTTAATTCAAATCCGATAGATATTAAAATGAGAATAGTTATTCATTTTTTAGTAAATTACCATGATACCATTAAATTATTGGTTAAATATACTGTAGTTATTAAAATTGGATTGGTCCGGTAAGTTTAGCTAGAAAAACTGCCGGATCACAAGCCGGTCAGTTTTGACTAAGAGAATCAAAAGGTTTTTATTCTGTTTCAAAAACCAGCGAACTGACTTGTTCAACTATAAATTGGCTAATCCAATTTGGATTTAATTGCTTTTCTCCAGTTTAGTGAATTGGAAATTCATTTAAAAATATCACTTTTGCGCATGGTGAGAGTGGAATTCAGATCTTTAATATTTAATATTTTGAACATATTATCGTGTATGAAATATATATCACGATAAAATTATCATATAAATTATTTTTTAAATTAGTTATTTCAATATAAAATATTTTATTTGAGAAATGAATGTTTATTGAATATTATTTTTTACAAATTATTATTTATTATAATTTTTTAAAAATAAATAATATATAGATAAATAAATATTATTATTTTTTAAAATAATATATGTAAATATTGATATTATTATACTATATTTATATATTAATTTGAATTTCAATATTTAATATTTTGAATATATTATTGTGTATAAAATATATTTAATTTAAATAATTTTTATATTTTACTATATATAAAATATGTTAAATATTGTATTTTATAAGAATTTTATATAGACCAGTTCGATATGGTTCGACCTCAAACCTATGGCCCACTACCTTTACCAATTTATTGACTTGGTCAGTTTTTACAACCTTTGAATACACTAGTTAGTTCCTTTATTTTTGAAAATACATTACGAAATCCTACATATTTAATTTAATACACTATCTAGTCATTATATTTATTTTTTTCTATTAAAACAAACAAAATGTCAAATTTGTCATTCTCTTTTTGTCTTAAAAAATATCAAAAAAATACCAAAAAAAATTTTATTGTCATCAACTTGATACTAAAATATCAAATTTGTTACTCTTTTTAAGTATTTTTTAAGTTAACTAAATATCAAATTTATCAAAATATAAATAAGGATATATTTAGTATTTTTTTTAGTTGATTAACAAAATATTCTAATCAAAATTAACAGTGGGTCTTTTTAGTATATTAAACCAAACCTGAATAATTTTATAATGTATTTCTAAAAATGAAAGGTCTAATTAGTGTATTCAACTAAATTTCATGAGTATCCTAATAATTTACCCTTCATTTTTCATATAACTGAAATTAGAAAAAATCACTATTTAACTATTGATATTTGATCTATTGCATTGACACTTATGAAATTTAAATATTATACAATCGGATCTTTTGTTTTATTTTCATCAAAATATATAGTTCTTTAAGATATTTACCATTAGATATAAAAAAATATTTTCTTTTACTCAATAAAACTAATACAATGGATCGTATCACATGGATAAATAATATTTTTTTTATTATTTCATCACAATCTAAAATTTTTCTAACTGAAATTTTAATATAATGACATATTAGTAGTCACCAATTTTTGTTAAGCAAGGAGAGGTGAATCACCCCTCTATACATCTTTTCTATCTATTTATTTATAAAATAAGTAATTATTCCACATATATCTTGATTTTTTGTTTCTTGTAATTTTGTCATCTTATTGAGACGTTTGATTTTCATCGTTTTGTTATGATATTTTGTTTTTTGTCATTTTGTTGTAGCATTTTATTTTTACATGGGCAATTCAGATAAGCAAAATATATTTGATCCGACAGAGATAACGAATCAGATTATGATCGTCAGTATGTTAAATAACTAGAATCATAGATTGAAATAAAAATTGAGTATTGGGAAAATTTATGTGTATTTACTTCGAAGAGAAAAACATGAATTTATACGTACATTACTAATCTAGGAAACTAAATAATTAAAATCAATTACAATCATTGACTTATATATACAATCCTACAAATAGCAAATATTATTCCTATAATCTAGTAGATATTTCTCGTAACACTCCCCCTTAAGTTGGAGCGTATATATTAAAAACATCAAACTTGCTAAAAAGAGAATGAAAAACTGATGAACTGAGTGGTTTAGTAAATATATCAGCAAGGTGACAATTTGATTGAACATGAGCAGTTTCTATAGCACCTGGCTGAATATGCTCTAGAACAACATAGTAATCTATCTCTATATTTTGTATTCATTCATGGTAAAATGAGTTAGCTGCAATATGTAATGCTACCTTGCTATCGCAATATAGTTTTCTTGGTTATGGATGTTGTACTTGCATATCATCTAATAAGTACCTAAGCCAAGTAATCTCACAAGTTATAGAAGCCATAACATGTTATTCCGATTCTGTTGAGGACCTTGAGACTGTTGCTTGTTTCTTGGTCTTCCATGAAATGAGAGCTCCTCTAAGGACGATGCAATAACCAATTACAGATCATCTAGTGATTAAATATTGTGCCCAATCTACATCACAAAAACCTCTCAATAGTAAATTTTCTTTTGCTAAAAAGTATAATCCTTGCCCATGTGCACCGTTAAGATACCGTAAGAGATGATAGACAACATCTAAGTGTAGTTTTCTTGGTTGTTGCATGAACTGACGTAGAATATGAACCGAGTAACTTATCTTTGGCCTTATGACAGTAAGATAAATGAGTTGTCTCACCAATCTTCTTCTAAGTGAAGTGCTGATTTTACTCCTTTAAGGCACATTGGATCTTCATGACACATTGTTCTCCATAACTGGTTACTACCAAGAGGTACGATTGTGGTTGTTCCTACTATATGTGTATAAGGACGAAAGAATAACTACTTCAACCTACCTCCAACTAGTTTTACATCCCTTGGACCAGATCCCTGCAAGAGAATTAAGATGGTCCCATGGCCTCCTACTGTCAAGCCAAAGCTCAAAGAAGAAGATGAAGATCCAATCTTTGATCAAGATTCACAAGAGGAAGCAACCTACCAGCCCAATCTTGAAAATAAGCCCAGGCCCAATCCACTCAGGACTTATGAAGACCTCCCACCAGCAGGCATTGATGAGCCAGATGACCTTGATGATTGGCCCCAGGGGGACCCAGAACCAACGCTTGAAGATCTTAATCTCTCCCCCTCACATGAGCCGATAAGGAAATAGTGATGTTTGCCACTTAGTTTGCTTTTGTAAAAAGATATAATAATTCAGCTGATATCATGACAGCTGAACAGTGTGGTTTACTTTTACTTTAAGTACTTGTCAAAATTATTATACTACTGTTTAGGAATCTTATCTTTAAATGATGTAAGCAATGATGTTTGTGTCAATTACGTTAGTATTATATAAACCTCCTCATAGGCAAGAGGAGGGTATGAAATGTTTCCCTTGTACAATTTCCTAGTGAAATAAACACTATGTTTGCTTAAACTTCTCTATTCCTCTCATCCATAAATTAAGCCATATCAAACAGTCTACGATCACAAATGCTTATGCTTGAATACTAGAATAAGGTATCATAAGAGGACCAACCCATCTATGGCTAAGAGAAGCCTTTAAGGGTTAATCATATCTTGATACTTCATTTTAGTTTTCATCCCCTCTATTAGGTAGAAGTTTGATATTTTCTTCCATTAGTGTTGTCTTCCATTAGTGTTGGTAACGGTTTGGAACCAAACAAACCTACTTCATCTAAGATTTCAATAATGTACTTTTATTGAAATACCACTGGCAAAATGAGCAACTTTATTACTAAAAAAGTATCGCAACTAACCAAGGTCTTTAATTTGAAATTTATTGTGATTAGACTCCTGAAGTATAGCTATTGTATTATCATCATTACTGGTAATGATCATGTCATCCACATAAATAATACAACTGTAAAAGAATTGTAATAGATCTTTGTGAAAAGTTAATGGTCAACTTTAGATTGGCAAAAACCATCTTGCTGAATTACAATCGAAAATTTCTAAAACCAACTCTGAAAGGCTTGTTTGAGCCTATATAATAATTTATTGGATCGGCATACCATAGATGTCTCCCTGTGTCGATGAAAACTAGGAGGTAATTGCATGTAGACTTCTTCGAGCAAATCACCATAGAGAAATGTGTTTTAGACATTTAGTTGGTGAAATGACCAATTTTGGACAGCGATTACAACAACTAAACAACGAATAATGGCTAATTTATCCACAGGAGCAAATGTCTCCTTATAGTCAATCCCCTCTCATTGAGAAACCTTCAACCACCAACAAGCTTTATATCACTCAACGGTGCCATCAAAGTTGTGTTTGATCTTGTACACCCACTTACATCTGATAGCATGGTGACTAGAAGGAAAAGATATGAGTGTCCAAGTGTGATTTTGTTCAAGGGCATCTAATTCAACAACTATAGCTTCTTGCCATTTAGGGTCTAATATTGCCTATTCATAAGTCACAAGTTCCACAAGAGTTATGATAGCACAAATAAAATTGTGATATAATGGTGAAAGTTGTGCATGAGAAATATACCGAGATAAGGGATGACGTGTACCAGACGAGGAATAAGATTGGTTAGGAACAACCTTGGTCGTGTGATAGAGATGAAAGTCTTAAAATTTGACACTTGGTTATTTGATACAGTCAAAATGGTGAGTAGCAACAGGTGTTTATGGTTGGACAATAGTATGATCAGGTATAGGTTCATTGAGAATATTTGGAGAGTTTAGAGATGAGGCTAGTGGAGAAGATGGTTAGTTGACATTTGTTGAGTCAATGCTATTTGTAAGAATTGGTTCATCTAAGGTATATGGTAGGGGAACAACATGTATATCATCTTGTTATTCTTGAGAATTAGTTTGAAAAGGAAAAACAAACTTGAAAAAGACAACATTCTGAGAAGAAAATATTTTATGAGTGGCAAGATCATAAACTCGATAACCTTTTTGACCCAACGGATAGCATATGAATATGCAATGATGGGCTCGTTGATCAAACTTACATGTAGGTAGAAGATTGGTGGCATAGCATAAGCACCCAAAGGTTCGAAGACAGTCATATATAGGTAGCTTATTATGGAGAAACTGGTATAGTGATTTATGAGATAGAACAGGCGTAGGGAAGCGATTGATCAAATAGTAAGCTGTTTGAATGTTTTCTTCCCAAAATTTTAATGGCAATTTTACTGGAAAACGAAGAGTCCTTCCTACATTTAGAAAGTGGTGGTGTTTCCTTTCAACTACCTCATTTTATTAGGAAGTTAAGGGATATGAATGAAGAAAGGTGATTCTTTTACTATCCAAGGAATGTTTCGTAGATATAAATTCAGCATTATTGTCAGCTTGAAGAGTTTTGATGCAACATTTAAATTGTGTTTCTACCTAAGAAATAAATGATTGCAATACTCCTTGTATTTAAGATTTAAAACTCAAAAGATGAATCTAGGTATATTGAGTAAAATAATCAACAATTGTTAAGAAATTTATCATCTGTGGCACAAGAATAAGGCGAAATTGTGATCATATTGCAGGTTTTTTTTTATCATTTCATTGCATAATATTCTACATACATTACTACCTCAAATATTGTCTCCAAGTATTTTAAGTTATGAATTTAAAATTGATTACATATATTATTTTAAATTATATATATTTATACACCTGCATATATTCACCCAAAATATAGATAATATGCTTTCATGCTCATATGAAATACAAGGCGAGAGAGTGGGGAGACTCAATCGACAACTTTTGATCCATAACTTCTAATATGCACTTCAAAATAAGCTACTACTTTTTCAACCTGAAAAATAATGCAATTGGAGAGCTGCGACTTAGTGAGAATAATTATCAAATGCTTTCTAAAATACTAAGGAATATATAATAACAAATAATAATAATAACAATTATAATCATCACAATTTAATATTTCATTCTATTCATTAATAACATATGAAAATAAGTAATATTAAGTCATATAAATAGTATCATTTGTCATTTGCTTATACTTTGTCTTTTTTTTTTGTGACTAGGCTAAACAGGCATTGTTCTGAATTTCCATATAAATATTTACATTTGCTAGCTAGTTTGTTCATTTGTATCATTTGCACATTTGTTAGACAATTGACTTTTTCTTTTGCATTTGAACATTTGATTAGGTCATATGCCTCTTTTTTGTTTTACAATATCATTTAACCAATCACAACGTCTTTTAAGTGCATATGCATTTGCAATAATTCATTGGCCAACTATTGCATTTGTATCATCTTTTGCATAACAACTCATCCATTACATTATATAAATTAGACAAATACATTTAACATAATTATATCACAAACATAATCACAAATAAACAAATACATTTGAAATAATCATATCATAAATATGTCCACAATTGATTCATCATCTCATTTACAAGACGAAGTCAGGGCAATCAAATAATACACATAACCACAAATCATTTCGTATTTCACGTAGCAATCAATATATTTATGCACTAAAGAAATCATTTGATAGTTAAACTCATATTTTGTTTGATATTCGATCTTTAATTTATTATTTGTCCCCTTCTTGTGGGTTACCAATTTGCTTTGAGCCTAATTGAAGGTGTAATTGATCAATTGATAGATAGATAAATCTAATATAAAGAAATATTCATAAACTAAATAGGGTTTCCTATATGACAGTGTGACCTTTATAAATTTTTAAGCCTATAACTTTTTTTACACTTATCAAAATTATATGATTCTTATTTTTAATTAAACTTAACGTATTATTTTATAACATATTAAAATTTCATAATTTTTAGAGCATTGTAAAATTTTTTGTGCAATTTCAAAATATATTTTATTTTCTGCTCATAGGCAGTTTGAAGTCACCAAATTTAAAAATTCATAACTTATAACGTGTAAGTTATCTTGCAATGAAACTTTATAGGCACTTATAAAAGCCAAAATGTAATATTTTTTATATTTTATAACTTTTATCATTTCTGCCTCTAAGGACCATAAACAATAGGAAATATATGACTAGTCTAGAATAGGATGACAATCGGACCAGTCTTGGATTTTAAGGTCATATCTAACAAAATTCATAACGTATTAAGGTGATATTTTTACCAACATGTAGCTAAGACACAACCCTAAAACTTTTATGCTTGAATATTTATCCAATTCGATCTATAAGAAGCTCAAAATTGGCTATAAATTTGCTAGACCTATATAGGGTACTAACAGACAGTTCAAGCAAAGAACAATCATGATTCTCTTTACTATAACTCAGCATTCACCAGGAATCTTATTATGAAATTTAGTATACAACTGGATAACATAGAGGGATACAATTTTCATAGTTGAATTTCCTCAAATACGACATTTCATATTCAAAACAAGTGAAAATAGTAGGTTATCCAACTAGGTTTCAAATCTGAACCAGTCTCATTCAATTGTGTATATCTCTTCCTATAGAAAAAATCTTGCAAAACTATTTAATAACCAAAAATCTAAAACTTAAATCTACAAGTTTAATGTTTTATACTTTTTCAAAATCAATCTCTATAAACATCAAAATTGAGTGTTAAAATACTGCATATTACAGACGCTAATTAGTCATAATGGACACTTAAACAATAAGAAATAATTACTTACAAAACTTGTTAAAGCTGAATTTCCTGTAAATCTTATGTGAACGGAAGAAGAAAAACTATTGTTTTTGTTGGAGAAGAAGAAGGGACGTGGTTGTGGGAAAGAAAAATATAAAATGCTGATAAGGAGTAGACAACATGACTTTTGTATGGATAGATAGGTTCCACCACCTGCTTTTTTTCCATTCTCTTTATTTTGTCTTTTCTCTTTTTTTTTTTTTGGGTTTCCGATTATTATTATTATTATTTCTACATATTTATATGTATCTAGTCTCACTAGTTAATAATAAAAATACAATATAATCAAGTAGTCCAATTTAATTAATTTAACTATATTAAATTTCATTTATTTCAATTTAATTATTTTATTCTAATTTAATTTATAATACTTTGTCATCCTTATTTAAATTATAACTAGACACATACAATTTAGCACAATTGCAATAAACTGACACCTGGTAAGTCTATTTCGTGAACATATTCAAGCCAAAATTTATATGCATAATTTATATGCATATATGTATTTCATGTGATTGACATATATAAAATGAATATATTCAAATGAAATATATGTAATAATACATGTGGAGAAAATTGAGAATGTTATAGAAATGACGAGCTGCACGATGAGAATTTATTTTATGAGATCTCCAAATATTACAATGCATCAAATCAAAATGTGCTCGAGAAGAAATTGAACTAGATGGAAAAGACAAACGAGTCTGTTTAGCTAAAGGACAAACTTCACAAACACTTAAGAATCAAATAAATTGCACGATTAATTTTACTAAGAACTTGAAGAGGACCAGAGGATGGATACCCAAGACGTTGGTGCCAAATGTTGGAGTGTTTGCGGATAGTGTAGGTCAAGGCTGGATTTAGATATTAAGTAGTAGAGACCATAATGTTGCTTGCCCAGACCAATCGTCTTCCTCATAGTAGCGTCCTGCACAATACAAATCCGGAGAGAAGGTCAATATACACTTCAATGCCCTTGTTAGTTTACTAACTGATTGTAAATTAACTTTGAATTGTGGGATTCTGAGAACTTCATCAATTTTTATATAAGGTGAAATGTGAAATGAACCGATTGATTTAATATAAGTCTGACCACCATTTGGTAAACCAATAGTGGCCGTCCCATAGGTACTTTTTGGTTCTAGTAGTTCAATTGAGGAAGCCACATGCTCCGTGGCAATAATCCAGCACAAGTTCGAAGTAGCCAAATTAATTTTAGATGATGATTTGATGTTACCTGCAGTGTTTGCAAAATGTTGTGAGTCACCCTCATTGGTTTTTTGAATCATGGCTATCAATTAGTTATATTCATCTGCTGTGAATCTTGGACCATCATCTGCTTGATCAGACTTTGTTGTTGTCTCTAGTGCCTTGTTCGTTTCCACCTTCACGTTGTTTGCAAGAGAATGACGTTGATTAGACAGTTTCACGTTCTTGCCATGAAACTTATGACCAATTGGAAAGCCATGTAGGTAGTAACACTTTTCAATACTGTGATTATCGCGGTTACAATAAGGGCAGTGCAACTGTTCTATTATACTATATGTCTTCTTGCGATTTCTAAACGGATAAAAAACACTAAAATTGTTTATTTTTAAACAATCATAATATTTAGAGGTAATTCTCTTTAATAATTCATGTGAAAATCATATATTATTCATAAATTTTTTTCAATTTTTTAATGGAAATCAACTTCCGAGTTACTTAAATATATTGCAGTCCTAAATCCTACCGCTCAAGATATATAAAATAATGAGATCTAATTACCCAAAAAAAAACTCTCAATTTTACACTTTTTACAACTCTAGCACCACCTAAGCATAATTATAAAATAATACACTTTTTTTTTTCAGTGTTTTAACAATTTTAGCTTCCAAAACGATGAATCTTACCTATATGGATGCCAAAATTTTTTGAGAAGAAAATAACTTACCAAACTCATCATCTTTCTCATCACTTTCTTCCATTTCGCCCTCTCGTTTCTCTTTTAGCTATATGCAATTCTGAATTCTTCACTCAGTTTTTGTTTATCTCTCCCTCCACATTCCCTCTCTGTAATCTCTCTCTCTCTCCATCGATATCCATTTGTCCTTCCCTCTCTGCCTGCCACTAACACCACCACCACCATTGTCACCGGCAACAACATTACTACCATCGAGGTTTAGAGTTGTAATTTGGGAGATATTTCCGAAATTGGAGTGATTACAAATTTTATTTATAAATTTATGATAATTTTAAAAATATTTACAAATTTATGGTAGATTTAAAAGAGAGAATGAGAGGTGCGCCACTTGTACTGGTGCGTACAGCCGTGCGCTGGCCATGTGGCCTATATGTGCCAGTTTAATTGGCGCACGTTCGTAAGCTAGTTCAATTGACTCACGCAGGCCACGTGGCTAGCGCACGGCTACGTGTGCCAGTCCAAATGACGCACCTCTTCTTTTTTTAATTTAGTTTATTTCAAATTTTAATTTATCAATGTCTTTATTTTTTTTAAAAATAATTGACCAAAATTTAATTAATAAATTTAATTAACAATTAACGATCAACATTCATGCTTGCAAAAAATAATAATGTGATTAACTTTTACGACAAAAAGATGCGTGAGGCAAATAATAATAATAATAATAATAATATGGGTAAATTTTTATAACAAATGATATGTGGAAAAAAAATTTACTGTAATTATTTACGACAACTTTTATAAATTTTCTCTCCATTTTTTATCCCTAAAAATTTTTATAAATTATTATTTCCTAAATTTTACTTAATGTGTGATTAAATTCTAAATGTTTTAATTTATAATTTATTAATTTAATTTATTTACTTAATTATCATTAACTAATTTATCAAATTCTAATTTATTAATTGTATCATAAATTTTCTGAAAAATAATTAATAAAATTTAATAAATAAATTAACAAAAATAATTTATAGCAAAAATAGCATGTATGCATGCTAAGTGAGCTTGGTGCATCATTTCAAGCGGCGCATCTGGCCAACCACAGTGTCACGCATCAGTTCAACTGACGCATATTGGTCAAAGCATATCACTGTTAAAATAATTATAAATTTATAAAAAAATACTATAAATTTAGAAATTTATAAAAAAATACTATAAAAATGGTAAATAGATTCGGTGAATACCCAAATTAAAAAATATCCCGTAATTGGGAGACTGAAACTCTAACCCCTACAAGGAAGGTACGAAAACGACATCCCCGACCTCCGCTACCTTTGTAATTTGGAGACCAAAACTCTAACCCCTACTAGCAATTTGAGTTTTGGGAAAATCTTTCTCTCTATCTTTACAATTTTTCCAACAACCTTAGGCAACGGTCTGTTGGGTCGGTGAGAATTTTTTATTAGAGGGATAAAGAGCACTCCACTTTTGAAGATGGATTTTAGAGATCTATGGAGTAAGAAGAGGGTAGAGAGAGGAGGTAGTGGTAGAGATAGATTGAAGTGGTAAGCTGTCCATTTGTATTTTCTGTGAAAGAATTGAGAGAGTATTCGGATTTGTTAGATTTGTTCTTGAATCTTTGTGGATGAATTACAGGGGTGAAAATCTCAAAATGGGGGAAGGTAGAGGAGAATCAAGTGGGACCCACATAGCGATGGATAGTTTACGTGGCGGCATAATAGAAAATACTGACTCATTTGTGTTTTCTCCCTTCAAAACACTGACGTCCGCGTTTATTTTTTTTTTTTTTTTTGGAGTCTTAAATTGTTAAAAAAATATAAATAGATGTATTGTCGGAAGCCAACACCGTTAAAAAAATAAAAAGTATGTGCACTAATTTGTAATTTTATTTAGGGGGGTGTTAGAATTGTAAAAAGTGTAAAAGTTGGGAATTTTTTTTTTTTTTTAGTAATTAGGCTAAATAATATAAACAATAGGGAAAGATAAAGGAGAAATTTATAGTCTGTATAAAAACTTTTGATGTAAATGAATAATAATTTTATTGAAAATATTTGTAACCAAGTTTATATTCTGATACTACTAATATAATATAGGAGTCAGAAAATAAAGTCAATAGCGTATATTTCAATTATTGTATCCTTTTAAAGTTATCAAATATTTGTAATAGTATTAATATTAATTTGCATGAAAGGTACTAATTTACATTTTACCATACTGTGAGAAGGTTTTATATAACTGACATTAATGTTTTTAACTCCTGGAGATGGTTAATTTTATTTATGATCATTTAATTTTATTTTTATTATAATAAAATTACAATTCATCTCTAAAAAATTATTGAACAATATTTTTATTTCATTAAAATTAAATTCGGCAAATTTTTATATATAGGTAATAGAAATTTTGAAATGATAGTTAATGTATTACTAAAAATCTAATATGACAATTGAAAATATGTCTAAAAACTTATTGAAAGCGGTTTTAATAAAACAAAAATATAATATAGTAATCTTCTTAGAACAAAAAAATATATATTTTATAATTTTAATACAGTAAAAGTAAAATTTGGTAATTGAAATTAACCTTTAAATAAGAAAAATTTTTAGGTAGACCAAGTCTTCTATATTATTTCTATCACTTTATTGGTAAATTAATTCAATCACACAATAATATACATTTTGATGTAAAAATAAAAATAAAACAGTTAATATACATATCATTATATAATTTAATTAGTATAATATATTGGATCAAGCTAAAAATTTCTCCTCCCATAATTGTTATTGTGATTTGGCTGTCTTTTTGGGTGATGCTCACCTGGATTTGCTTATTTTTCTCCCTGCAAATTTTACTTTTTTTTTTTTCTCACTTTTCTCGGTATTGTACATACTGTCAAAATTTGTTTTTCCTTTTCTATAAGTCATGTTTTGCATTGTATTTATAAAATAAAATACACTTTTTGAAAAAAAAATTTATATTTTTAATTTTGTTTAAATTTTAAAAACAGTTTTTAATATAAGTAAATAAATATTTTTCCTAAAATTATATTTGAAAAAAGTAATTTATAAAAAATTAAAAAAATTAATGAATTAAATAAAAAAAATTCAAAATATATTTTTAGGACATTCAATAACAATTCTAAACACATCTGTAACGAAACAAACTCACAACCTACCTAAAGTTGCCCCTCTTTTTCTTTTATATTGCAATTTTTGTATTTCTATTTTTAATAGGTATCTTTTGATGATCAATTTCACTGATAGTGACATTAACTGTATAAATTCAGTATTTTAAAAATTATTTTAATATAAAATAAAAATTGAGATAATTTTATATTATAAAGTACCAAATTATTATAATTTACATAATTGAAATACCACCAGTGAAATTTACCTCATCTTTTAATGAAATAATATTTATACAAGGAGGAGAGACAGTTGCATTATTTGCCATTCTAATTAATTTTTTGAGAAATACTACTAACACTTCCGAGGTAATTTTATTTATAGTCATTAAATTTTATTTTTATTATAGTAAAATTATATAATTTTTTTCATTCTAAAAAAGTCGCATATCTATGTTTTCATTTCAATAAAATTATTTATATCAAATTTTTTGCAACACATCAGCTGACACCAAATTTTCGATGATACATTAGCTACTACATCAATTTTCTAGCGACTTATATATGAAAACAGATCAGAAGTTGATTTTAGTGAAATAAAAATATAATTAAATAACTTTTTTGGAACGAAAATAGTTATATGATTTTATTGCAATAAGAGCAAAATTCGGTAAGTATAGATGAAATTAACCCACATTTTTTCATATGATTTTTATACATTTCCAATGCAAAAAGTAATGTCTTTTGCTGTGAATTTTGCTTTTATTACAGTAAAATTATAAAATTTTTTTTTATTTTAAAAAATCACTAAATTATATTTTCATTTTACTAAAATTACTTCAAGCCAATTTATGGTGATATGTTAGACTTCTGATGACACGACAGCTGTCACATCATCTTTCTAGCTACCTAATTTAGAAATTTAGCTGAAATTAAGTTTAGTAAAATAAAAATATAATTGAGTAACTTTCTTAAAATGAAAATTTTTTTATAATGTTACTGTAATAAAATTAAAATTCAATTACTATATATTTTTATTAAAATATTAACTTTTATTGTACAATTTAATGATATTTTATAAGTGAAGAAATATATTTTTTAATATAACTCAGCTTTATAATCAGTACAGCCTATCAAAATTTATAAATTGATAAAATTTTAAAAATTTATATGTTTAAATAAAAAATAAAATTTAATTTTAATGCCGCCTAAAAAATTCATGATATTTTTTTGAATTTTCCAATTGAAAATATTCAAAGCAGAAATTTTTCGTGCATTGGTAAGTTGTACAGAGAAGAAATATTTGCCTTTTGTGTTTCATCTGGAAAGCAACATTTTCCTATTCAAGCCTTCTCTCTCTCTCTCCCTCTCTTCATTTCTTCCCACTTGCGCAGTTGATATATAAATTTTGTGCCTTGAACAGTTTAAAATTTTGAATCTATTTCTCTCTCAACATTTCTACCGTTATTATTTCGATTCCGAAAAAGCTGCAGTCTTTTTTTTCAGTTTTGATTCAAAACTTGGAGATTGTCCAAGAAAGTACTCTCTTTATGAGAAAATCATTGCCGAATTTTCTTGGAGATTCTCGCCTTTAGATTATTTCCATTAGTGGGGTTTTTGGTCTCTGCATCGAAAAATTTAAAAGGTTTTTTACTTTCTGTGAGATCAATAACAAGTCGATCAAGGGTCGCTTCTGGTTTCCAAATTGAGTGAAGGCTGAAGATGTCAAGATTGTTTATTTTGATCATGTGGTTCGTTTCTCTCTGGAGCTTGATTAGGGTTTATTCTTGTTTTGGTATGTAATTCTGGGTGTTCCTTTTTCCCCCCTTTGTTGATTTGTAGTTTTCAAGCTCTTAACCGTTTCCTTTCCTTTCTCTTTTGTCGTAATTTCTTAAAAAAAAAGCATACATATTTTTTTAGGAGCTTTCTTTGGCTTGTTTGTGGTTGCTTTGCTTTTTGTTTGTTTCTTTGATTTGACCTGTTAATGATGCTATATATTGAAAATTTGAATTACTTCAAAAGGAGGTTTCTTTAAACACTAGAATTTTGATCATGTCAAGGTAGGTTAGAACATGAATTTGTGAATTTGTGGTAAATTATTGTTGCTGAATACAGATTATTAAGAATTCCTGAGGTATAATATGCGGACAGTGAGATATTGTATATTAAAAACAAAAGAGTAATTTGGTAAGATGTCGGTGTTATTCACAAAAACTGACCAATAAACTGATGATATATTCTATTGAAGAACCAGGAAGCAAGTTATGAGAGCCAAATGCGTTGTGAGGAAGTTGATTGCTGTTTAGATATTCTTACAGAGCTTGTTGGAAGAACTATTACGTTTTTATTCAAATTTACATCAGTAAATTTGCGAGAAGTATATGAGCATTACAGTAGCAGAATGTTGAGCTGTGGGGGAACATATGTAAAGTTATGGTGTTTATGAATTAAGGAACACAACTTTGGTGGGGAATCGGATTCAAGATGCTACAGAGTTCTGGCTGATTGCGTAATCTTAAGTATGTATGCATTGCATGTCTCCTTTTCTGTTTTCCCGTGAAGCCTTGCATGTTCTGTATGTGGGTTATATTAGTGTTCATGCTATATAAGTTTATGAAACAATATCTAGGATTGTAGTTTATTTCTATTTGCCAAAATATGTAGGATGTATTATAATGTTTTATTGGTTTTAACAGGTGATATTTTGAGATCTTAAATAATAATTAAACAAGTGGTATGGGTGCAAAAGAACGTAAAAATGCCACTGATTCTCCTAAAGTGGAGGTGGGAGAGATTGACACAAGTGCACCTTTTCAATCTGTAAAAGATGCTGTCACGCTCTTTGGTGAAGGTGCTTTCTCAGGGGAAAAACCAACCATTAAGAAGCCAAAATCTCATTCTGCTGAGGTATAAGTTACTCTTCTATTATATTCTCAGTTCGCACATCTTATTGCTACATTCATTGGCTATGCTCTAAACTGATAGACTTAAGTCTCCATCACATCCATAGTGAAGCTTAATTTACCCTACTGTAGTCCTAAATTTTACTGCAATTATATGAAGAGTTTTACCTAAAATTGTTAGGCTGAAGGTGCAAATTAGTCCATAAACTATACCTTATCAAGCGAGTCGCCCCCTCAATTTTGACTTAGTACAAATAAGTTTTCAAACTTTAAACTCAGTGCAATTAGGCTCCTTACATGTTAAATCCCTTAAACCAGACCCGTGAATCAACACGGTCTGGTGAGGAGTGACTCACTCCATAGGGTATAGTTCATGGGCTAATTTGCACGAAGTTTAAAATTCAAGAGATTATTTGCACTGAGTTGAGGTTGAGGGTGTGACTTGCTCCATAAGATATAGTTCATGAGCTAATTTGAACCCTTGGCCAAAATTGTTATATATGTACTAATAAATCTTATCTTAAGCATTTTAAGTAATTCCCAGTACTTTGGATTTCATAAGCATATTGTTCTTAAAACTTTATTCTTGGATTTGTCAGCACTAGACTTTTTGTGTTACTCCTCACAATAGTCAATGCGATCTATAAAATTTTCCCTCTTATTGTCTGGATATTCATCTTAAAAGGTCCAAGTTGTTAAAGACAAGAATCCTAATGAATCCACTTATTGCCATATGTGAATGTAAATATTGCAAAAACGAAATGAAAGACCAAATGATTTTTGTTATATAATGTTTTTCTCCTATCACCTCCAAAGATTCTTCTTATTTAAAACTTTTGTTTTCAGTGTTCGTCTTGTTAGCATAATTCACTCTTTTGGTTTCATAATTGAAGAGAGTTATGGCTAAGGAGACGCAGCTTCACCTGGCCCAGAAAGAGCTGAACAAGTTGAAGGATCAACTGAAGAATGCTGAAACCACTAAGGCCCAAGCACTTGTAGAACTTGAAAAGGCTAAAGGAACAGTTGTTGATCTGACTCAAAAACTTGGTACTGTCGCTGAATCAAAAGATTCAGCAATAAAGGCAACAGAAACTGCAGCAGATCGAGCAAAGCAAATTGAAGAAACAAAGAGCGGTGATACTTATGGATCTGATGCTGTCAGGAAGCAGGATTTGGAGTCTGCAAGGGAACAATACTTGACTGTATTTACAGAACTTGATGCTGTAAAGCAAGTACTGCGCGATATTCGACAGGAATATGAAGCAACTATGAAAGCAAAGCTTGCTGCCTTCAATCAAACTGCTGAAGCAGAACATGCAGCCAAAGCAAACATGGAAAAAGTTTGTGAGCTTTCTAGGGAAATCTCAGCTCTGCAGGAATCAATTGGGCGAGTGAAGTTTGCATATCTACAGGCCCAGCAAGAGCAAGCCAAAATATTTGCTGCAAAGGATGTTCTGAGGCAATCCTATAAAGCTACCCTGGAAGCATCTGCAGATAAACTACTTTTCTTGAAGAATGAGTTTGATCCTGAACTTGCTCATAATCTTGAAAAGCAATTAGCTGAAACAATAACTGAGATTGATGCCCTGCAAAAGAAGATGGAAAATGCAAGGGCTTCAGATTTGGATTCTGTGAGAACTGTCACTTCAGAGCTAGATGGTGCTAAGGAGTCGTTGCAGAAAGTAGCAGAAGAGGAAAGCTCCTTGCAGAGTTTAGTAGTATCTCTTAAGCTGGAGCTTGAGAATTTGAAGAAGGAGCATTCTGAATTGAAGGAGAAAGAGGCAGAAACTGAGTCTTTTGCTGGGAACCTGCACGTGAAGCTCCGCAAAAGCAAGGCTGAGCTTGAAGCAGCACTTGCGGATGAATCCAAAACAAGAGGTGCTTCTGAAGAGATTATCGCTACTCTCCAACAGCTATCGTTAGAAGCAGTGAGTGCACGACAAGAAGCTGAAGAAATGAAGTGCAAGGCTGATGAGTTGAAGGAGGAAGCTGAAGCCACCAGAATTGCACTCGAAGAAGCAGAGAAGAAGCTGAGGGTTGCTCTGGAGGAAGCTGAGGAAGCAAAAACAGCAGAGGCAAGGGCCCTTGATCAGATTAAGACATTGTCTGAGAGAACTAATGCTGCACGTGCTTCAACTTCGGAAGATGGTGCCAAGATCACTATCTCAAGGGAAGAGTATGAGGCTTTGAGCCGGAAAGTTGAGGAGTCTGACACACTGGCAGAAATGAAAGTGGCAGCTGCAATGGCTCAGGTAGAAGCTGTTAGGGCAAGCGAGAATGAGGCTCTCAAGAGGTATGAGGCATTGCAGAAGGAGATCGAGGATATGAAGGCTGCAACTCAGGAAGCTTTGAAGAGGGCAGAAATGGCTGAAGCAGCCAAGAGGGCAGTTGAGGGAGAACTTCAAAGGTGGCGTGAACAAGAGCAAAAGAAGGTAGCTGAAACTGCAACGCTGATTCTAGCAGAAACAGAAATGTCATTAGGATCATCCCCACGCCATTATAGGATTCAAAAGCAAACCCCAGCACCACAGAAACTTACTGAGGTCCGGAAGTTGGAGAAACAGAAACCTTCTGTTTCCAAGAAAGTTCTTTTGCCTAATCTCAGTGGTATCTTCAAGCGAAAGAAGAATCAAATTGAAGGTGGCTCTCCTTCTTACCTGCATGGTGAGAAGCCCGTCTGACATTTTTGCGTGCAAGACCTTTGTGCGATTGTGAATGGTTGAGAGAGAAACAATGTCTATGAGTTGATTGCGTGTGTACATTTGGAACCAGAGGTATCAAATCCCTTCTATATGTTGTCAGTCTAAGGAAAAAAAGGTGAATATTTTAGAGAAGTGTGGATTTTGTATAAGAGACAAGCTGATAGATTAATCATTAATGGTTGAGGATATGCGTTAGGAATGAGATCTTACTTCAATGCTGTACCTTCAAGTTATGGAGGCCTTGACATACAGATTGTTGAGCTAAAGCAATGGCAATAATGCATTCTGATCCTTAAACATTTTATTATTATGATTATTATTTTAAAAGTCAAGGGTCGATGAGAATTCATCATCAGGTTCGGTCGGTATAACTCTTCGCCAACCACACCTCGATTTGTTACTGGGTTACATATTTTGCCAGCAAAACCATATATATATATAGATATATATATATATATATATATATATATATTTTTTTTTTTTCTATAATATTTCATAATCACACAGTAACAACAATTTATCCCACGCTGCATGGTTTGTACGTAATTTGCAAGTGATGTGAGGAACATCTTCCTCACTTTTCCCATTTTTTTCGAGTAATTCTGTAGTATATTTGATGTAATTTATACTAAATGCTTTGAACCATTGAATTATCAATTTTTAATTTCCTCTTTTATTATTAATGGCTGATATTAAAAGTTGATAATCTAATGATTATAAAGCTATAGATGTAAATTACACAGGTGCACCACATGAGCTTTCTTTTTTTTTTTTTTCTCTTTTTGTTTTATTGTTTTTGTTTTCTGCTCTCATATAACCCTATGTTAATTGTTGACATGTTTAAGATGTCAGCAACAACTAATTTAGGTTTCAATTTAAGTTGTCAGTTAGAAAATGGATTTTCCTTTTTCTTTTCTTGATAAGTAGAAGAAAGACTTGATATCTCAAACAGTAAATGCTTCACAGGGTACTCAATTAATAATTTGGGAGTACTATCAATACTTTCCACCCTATACTTTCAATACAAAAATAATGTGTTTTTAAAAAAAATATCAATTTTTATTATAAAAATATTGATATTTTATCGGTGAAAAAATATATGACTTTTTTTTCATTGGAAGTATATTGTGGAAATTGTATAAGTATTGATATCATTTCTCATTTTCGGAAATAAAATTTTCAGATCCTGGTAATTAAGAACATGCTAATTCTAAGTTCATGACAACCTTACAAAGAAAAATAAGAACACTATACTTTCATTAAGAAGATTTTTTAAAATAAAAAGAAGATAATTTATAATTTTTCTTTGAAAACAAAATTTATTTTGTTTTCTTTGAAAAAAAAAAGGAAGGAAGGATGAACTTGAATTATAATATAAAAAGGGAGAAAAAGTAAATAACTTGCTAATTTTAATCTTTAAAAGCCAAATGAGAAATGGATTAGTAAGAACTGAGATGAAGGGAGAAGAAAGAAGAAATTAAGTCAAAGAACATAGAAGGAAAAAAAAAAACAAAATGTGGGTAAAATGTTTTTTTTTATCAAAACTATTATATGTATGTTAAATTGGTACCAAAATTTTAATTTATATTAAATTGGTATTAAAATTTTAAATTTGAGTTTTATATCATGGTATTCAAAAATTTTTCGGTATCTATATCAGTAAATTCAGTATCTACATTAGTAAATCTAATATTCACATCAATATGAATTAATTAAAAAAGCATTTCGTACCATAATTCAAAACTAACTCTAAAATTTTAATATCACTTCCATATAAAACAAAATTTTATTACTAATTTAATACAAAAATTTTGATAACATTAATTCATTTTACCCAACAAAATGTCTTAGACAGCTTAATACGAACACATCCTCACTTCCCACACCACTGGAACAGAGGCCTTCCAATGCATCTTCAGAGTTGAAACCCTCAGTCCCAATTACTCTCCTTTAAAGGCGCTTTCTTTCTTTCTTTTAATATTTTTCTAAAAATGGCAAACAATAAAGATGATTCAATGTCTTACACGCAGTATGGACACGGACATGGGTATGAATACGGACACCAATATGAACACTGAGAAATGAGATTTATAAAAAATATAGAATACAAATACACAGAAAAAATGTATAAATATTAAAAATATAGGGATAAATTTATAGATAAATAAATGCAAAAAATATAATTACAAATTATTTTTATATGAATTAAATAAAAATACATACAATCAAATATATTGAGTGTCACATGTAGATTTTTTAGAAGAAAAAAATATGTTTTTAACTTAAATAAATATATTTCTAACTTTTTAAAAATTATAAATATAGTCAGGATGATTTGTGTTGGTATCCCATGAGTGACGGTGTCGAAAATGCGATATGCTATATAGTTGAAAAGTCCGTGCTTAATAATGTTACACAAATAACCCATCTTCCTCATCCTCTCCCATCACAGTTTCTAACCACCTTAATAATACGAGTTAATTATATTTATAGTCACTGAACTTTGTATTACTTGCATCTAAATTACAATTTTTTGTTTTATAATATTAAAATCACTTAACTTTATAAATTATTGCAGAAAAGTCATTGTTGATCAAATTTAACAAGTTATCAGCTGGAAAATTCATTTTTTGTGAGTTTATTGGATTATAATGGTATCACAACTTCACCATTAATTACCTTTGGCTATATTTTTTAACGAGTTGTAGAAAAATGTAGTTGGAGATAACTAATTGTGGTATTATGATACCATTATTGGTGATAATCTTTCTGCAATTCGTCAATAAAAATACATACAATTCCAACAAACCCACAAGAAATGAATTTTTTGGCTAATAACTTGTTAAAATTGGTCAATAATAACTTTGCTGCAATAATTTATAAAATTAAGTAATTTTAGTGTTATAGAATAAAAAATTGTAATTTAAATGCTAAGTAATACAAAGTTCAGACTATGGATGTAATTAACTCTGATAATACTTTCCTCTCACAGAGATCCATCTGGCTCCCTCCTTGGCAGCACCTCAAATAGCTTCCAAAACGATGCTGGTTTTCTCAACGAGAGCGCCAGCAACAGCGATGTCGAGTCTGGCTTCTCCAGGCCTGAATTCAGACAGAGCCCATTGACTGGAACTGTGCAAATCTATGAGCGCCACGTGTTCTTTTGTTACAAGAACCCTTCTGTCTGGCCACCCAGGATCGAGGCTGCAAAGTTTGATCGATTGCCTAGATTGCTTTCTGCTGCTGTCTTGGCTAGGAAGGGTGATATGGAGAAAGAGATTTTTTCCATACGTTTTAATATTCCTCCTTAGATTTTATTTGATGCGGGTCGTTTTATTTTCAGTGAATTGAAGTTGGCTCTTTTGTGTATGTGATTTTAATTACAATTTGCATGTGTTTGGTTTTCTTTGATCGAATTTGAAACGGGATTTTGGGTTGTGGCGTGTAGATTCATTCAGTTTAAAGGTGAATTGAGGAGATGTGATTTTAGCTTCAATTTGAGGGATAAAATGCACAAATGTTATCAAATTTTGTTACAATTTAGCAATAAATATTTTAATTGTTGTCATTTTATACCAAATTATTTTTAGAAATGTTATAATTTGATATTTAAATCAAAATTTCAGTTAAATAAGATGAATATGTTGGCATGACATACTAACACTTCAGCATGCCACATCAGCTAGAGCTGGCAATTTGGGACACGAAATGATACAAACTTAAATGGATACGGATTTGAGCTTAACAGATATGGATCATAATCGTGTCAACACGATTATGACACAAAAAAAACTGTATTATAAACGGATTTTACCTGCTTAACCTGTTAAAAAACGATTAAACACAATTAAAAATATATAAAATATTTAATTATTTTAAAGTCAAATTATATAAAATATTTAAATATATATTATAATATTTTAAATATTTATAATATTTGTATATAATAAATTTATAATACATTATGTTAAAATTAATTGAGCCGAATTCCACTGACGGTATATCAATTATATAAATTATAATAATTCAGTATCTCAAAAATTATTTGTAACATAAAATTACCTCAATTTTTATTTTATAACTAAAATAATATTTGAAAAACTGAATTGTTACAATGTGTATAGTGAAATTCACCCAAATTAATTGTATTAGTATATTTTATATATAAATAAATATTGTATAACTATTATTTTTATAATTATATTAATATTCATATATAATTGTATATCGTGTTGTGTATGTATATACGTGTGGACATATTTAGTTGACTATATCTAATAGTTTCATGTCATATAACGTGTACATGAAACACAATACGATTAAAGCGACACGAAATAAGACACGATACAAAATAGGATACGATACGATTAGACACAACACAAAATATGACACGATTAGACACGACACGATATGAATTGCTAGCTCTAAGATCAGCCAATCAACATGACACATAACTTTTTTAGTAGAATTTTGACATAGGTACCAAATTGTAATATTTCTAAACATTTTGGTACTAAATTGCAACAATTAAAAGATTTGATACCAAATTCTAACAAAGCGACAATTTGGTAATATTTGTATAATTAGCCCTTAAAACGTTGGATGGTCTTAGTATTCGCAAATTAGAACGAGGACTTGGTGGTTTGTGAATAATGAAGTGTCCCGTGAGATCATTTGGAGTTTGCAGTTTTTCATATGGGTTAGTTTTGTTTTCAATGAACTGAAGTGTGGTTTCAAACTGTTCTTTATGAGTTTTCGAAAGTTTCCAATTTGGATTTTATTAAACTGAGGTTTAATATGAGTTTTCTCTAATATGCAGTGATCAAAGGTGTGCTTTCTCTGTTGGTTTTTGCAGTGCCTGGTTTTAGTGTTGCATAGGGGCTGGTTGTGCTTTTGTGGTGATTCAGATGCAGGGTAATCCAGTCTCATTAGAGAGTAGGTTGGTTCTTGGGTTGAAATGAACTTTTCCCTTGTGGGAAAAGTGGTTAACTGGGTACTTGAACTGAGGTCAGGGCTGGAGTAGCATGTTGGGTGATCCATAGGGACTTGGGTTTGAAAAGCAACACCTATCACAATGTGCATATTGAGTAAACTTCTTTCGGTGGCCTTGGCCAGAATTATCCTGTTTGTTTGAAAAGCAACACCTACACGTGTTTACGTTTATAGGCTATGAGTAATCTGCTTACTTTGATCTTTTGTATAAATAAGTAAATAATTAAGGAAGATATGGTAATTAATTTTCTTCATTTTCCCAATTTTTTCATCAGACTCGCTTAACAATGTGCGAGGGGCATGATGGAGCTAAGACTTCAAATGGTGAAGTATTGTTAATCTTCCCAGACATGAACAGATACAGGTCAGCCAATGGCTCGTTTTGTGGTTCTGAAACCTCTTGTTGATTTTGCATTTTCCAACTCGAATATTTTGAATTTTGCATAGGATGCAGGAGATTGACACATTTGTTGAGGAAGTGCTCGTGAAGGATGGTGAATGGTTGCCTAGAACTCCAGAACCGTTAAAGGGTTCTTATGGTTTTGTGTGTTCTCATGGATCCCGAGATCGCTGCAGTGGTATTTGGGGACCCGCTTTAGTTAGTAAATTCAAAGAGGAGATAGAATCATATGGACTTTGTTAGAAAAATTGTGATTATGAGTCATTTTAAGAGAATAATTCGGGTGGGTCTCACAACTCGGTTTTAGGAGAAAAATCCGGATATGTGTTCCTTGATATGAGAACTATGAATTAATGTATTCATATGCTCAAAATTGAGAATGTGTGAATAAAAGCTCAAAGTAAACTCCTTGCTAAGGAGATATAAAGAGAAAAAAGTGAAAGTGAGAGTTTTGTCCCACATCACTAATATGTGAAGTTAACTTGTATTTATATATTAAGATACATTCTTATATGCGTATGAAAGTAGCATGGAAGGTTCTCTCTCGCATTATCGGACGTAGGGGATGCAAATCCATAGTTTAGGATAGGTCAATGCGTATACGAATGTCAACCCCAAATTTTGTGGTCCAGACCAAGTCCAATTTTTGCTATTTTTTTTATTAGCAGTCTATCATGCCTGTGTGGATCCACACGGTCGTGTGGATTCTACACTCCCATGTGGATCCACACGGACAGGTCACTGACACAGGCGTGTGGATCCACACGCCTGTGTAGATTGTGATTCAGATTGGTCTTTTAAGCTTTTTGTCTTTTGAAATTTCATTTTCTGATATTTTAAAAATTAATTTCACCATTATTTGAAAGTTACAAAGACATTATTGACAGCATTTAAAAGAGATTAATCACAATTAATCTCATGTCTCCTCCATTTAGTATAAATAGGAGCTTTTGGCTTGTGTTGTAGAGAAGTTTAGGGGGTTGAGTTTGCTTCTTGTTAAAAAGTCTTTTTCTTCTTTTTCTTTCTTATTCTCAAGTGATAGAAATTGTGACAAATTATTAGTTCGTTGTAAGACAAATTCACCTCCTACCACCGGTATTTAGGATAATTAGCGTTTGTCTCCCAGGATACAATAAATTTCAAGTAGGTGTTGAATATACAACAGCACGCCCGTGTGGATCTACAAGCATATGTGAATTGTGTTTCAGATTGGTTTTTTGAGCTTATTATCTTTTGAAATTTCATTTTCTGATATTTCAAAAATTAATTTCACTATTATTTGAAAGTTATAAAAGCATTGTTGATAGACTTTAAAGGAGATTAATCACAATTAATTTCATGTTTCCTCCATCTAGTATAAATAGGAGCTTTTTGCTTGTATTGTAGAGAAGTTTAGGGAGTTGAATTTGCTTCTTGTTGAAAAGTTTTTTTTTTTTTTTTTTATTCTCAAGTGATAGAGATTGTGACAAATTATTAGTTCGCTGTAAGTAGCTGTTGGATGTTCAACACCTACTTAAAATATGTTGTATCCTGAGAGACAAACGCTAGTTATTCTAAACACTGATGATAGAAGACAAATTTATCTTAAGAAAACTGTATGTAACACAAATCTCATATCGTTTTCATTTCTCTTATTTTTAAATATTAAATTAATAATTTCTTCTATTCTGGTTGTTCTCTAACGGACTTCAAAGTAAAGTAGCTGTTAGCCCATGCTCTCACATTGGGGGCCATAAGTACGAAGGAAATGTCATTATATTTGGACCAAGTATCGATGGAGTCATTAGTGGACATTGGTAAGTCTTACATTTGTCTTTTTCAAATGCTCGTACCTTGCTTCTAAATTGATCCTGTATTGTTCATTTATCTTGCTGCAGTACTTGGATTCAATTATGGATAGATATCTTTCTAAGATGAAGTCGTTTGAAAATCCCACAGATACGGATATGTCACCCCAGACGATGTACTGGTATTGACTCGAGCAACATCGGTTTAAAGGGGATAGTAATTGTAGATTGGCTATGGATGTAATTGTCAAATTTCTGACACTTAATCTAGCTTTGAGTTAAACGAGCTTTGAGTTGGAACATCTCCAACCCAAATTACTAAAATGGTGTTACTTTTACACCAAAATTGTAAAACTACAGTAATTTTTTTTAATTCACAGTACCATTTTTTACACCAAAAATAATATTATTGAATATTCCTCTCACTCCATGATATAAAAGTATGAAAACAAATAAAAAATGATAAACAATAAAATGGTATATGAACAGTATAACGTCATTTTTGATATTTTACTGTAGCAATATTATTTTTTGATGTATAAAATAGCATTGATTGGAGCAAAAGAAAATTACTGTTTTTGTCTTTTTGTATAATTTTTACGCCAAAATAACTTTCATTGGAGATGGTCTTATATTTTAATTTTCTCAATTAAACTTTTTCTCCACCCTGCAGACGGTGTTTAGTAGCCTTGACTGAATTGAATGGTAGATCTGAAAAGGATTACTTGATTGTTCTCATGATTACTGAATTTTGGTGAATTTCAACATAGCCAATGAACTTTAATTTACATGATGATTTTTTTTTCTTTTTTGTTATTGTTTCAATAAGGTCTCTATTGTGAAAAAAAAAAAAAAAAAAAAAAGAGAGACAGAGAGAGAGAGTAGAGATTTAGCCATTATTTTGCGTGGACCAAATGACCAAGAGGAGTCCAAATATTAGCAAAAATGTTCAGTTGTAGCCAACTTTTTTAATAGGTATTTCAAACTTTCATGTTCTTATCAATTTAGCTATTAAACTAAAATAGGAAAGAAAAAAGGACTAAAACCGTAAAAATAGCATTATCAACAAAAAAGTTCCAACCCTTTATTTTCTTTTTTCAATTTTTGCCAACGGTCTCTTTTAAAATTTTCTGAATTAGTACTTACAAATTTCACTTCAGTGTCACTTCTTTGCTTTTAATAATAAAACTCTATCAATTATTAAATATAATAACAATATTGATTATGTCATTAAAATATAATATATGTAAAATTACTAAATTTGATATCGATGAGAAATAATTGATTAAAATTAAAAATAAGTTTGAAATTCAGAATTTGCTAACATTTAGCTCATTTCTCCGTCAATTGGATAAATTGATGTCAAAGTAAATATTTTTAGGTGTGAATTAATAATAAATAATTCACTAAAACGGAAAATTCAAATTTTAGGATGTTTTAGCCGTTAAGCCTTTTTTTTTTTCTGGCTAAAGTCTAAACTCTGAATCCATTCTTAATTGTAGAACAAATTAAGAAAATTTACTTGGTCATAACATTTGAAACTCGATCGTAAACTTATTTTTGTTTTCATAACATTTGATGCTCAATTTTAATCTTATGTTTGTTCAGGTAATTTAACTGATGCAAATTCAATGCTTTCAGTGGTGGGAGATTGTGGAAATTTCTTGGCTTCTTTGATAAATTGTTATGGAACTGGGAAATTCATCCTGATCCATACATATGGTCTTATTTTGGCATACTTATCCATCTTGATTCAGCATAAATGATGCTTACAATGTCTTACTCAATTTTATGAAACGTTTAGTCGTTGGTTTCAGGGGTCAGATGGGTTCATCTGAAGAAGAACAGATCAAATCCCAAGAACTAAATGGTGAGTATGTAGCAAAAAACACTTGGGAGTCAACCCGAACAAAGGTGGATCAAGCAACTGTTGAAGCGATAAAACGTGACATTATGGGAAAATCTTCGTGTTGCCGAAACCCTGTCTTAGCACAGGAGGGGACTCTAGATCCCAATGAGAAGGGTGTAAAGGTGTCGCCTGAGAAGAGTAGCGAGAGACTACCATCCCAAATTAACAGAGGGAAAGGGTCGTCTGCACGAAGGGTTTGTGCTATGCCAACTGCCGGAAGTGAAAGCGATTTTCGGATGCAGGGAAAATATACGTCTCGGTTAAAATTATAGATTTCAAAAATTTTAAATTTAATCGAAATATACAATAAAATATTGCATGACATATAAATACATTTTGCATGTTAACCTTAAGTATTTATCCATAATACTAGCAAAATATATTTTGTAACATTTATAGATAATATCTATTTACCAATATTATTACATGATTTAAAAACAATGAAAAAATAAAATATAAATACAAACTTTTAAAAACCAAATTCACCAAATATACAAACTAAACAAAAAGACAAAAAATTTTAATTGTCTTTGATAAAATTTCTTTACTCATCTTAGATATATGATTATAAATTTCTTTATTTTGTAAATTTTATAAGTTATTAACAGTATATGAGCTTTTCATCATTATATTCTTTCAATAATCAGGAGAGAGAAAAATTGAACTTCGAAACTTTGCAACCGAATAATAATAATAATAAAGAAAAAAAAATCAGCACACAGTTAAAGTTAAATTTTGGCCGAGGGAGTAAAGGGACAGGGTGGCAGTTGGCAATTGTTGACCTTTTTTTTTTTTATGATGTAATGGAGTGCAAGAATTAATGATACGTTTCATTTTTAATTACCACAATTAATTATATAATTAATTTTTTTTATTAATTATAATAATTACTTTAATATATTATTATTGTTAATTTAATAAATAATTTAATTAAATTAAGTTATAATAATTTTAATTAAAATTGTATAGGTGAAATAATTAGAATTAATTAATATTAATTTTAACTCAAATACTATAAGTGATCAATTTTTAATTTAATTCTCAATTAAATTAATTTTTACATAATAAATATTAATTAGACAAATAATTTATTTTGAGTGTGACTTATAAGGTCAATAATTTTATTGGAATGAAAATATAATATTAACTCTTTAATATTATATCGGACATTATTTCTGAATTCCTTGTATATCTGGACACATAAATATCCTTTCGGAACTTTCCTTTTAATTATTTGATATCTAAATAATAATATTAAATTCTCTCATTATGATCACGATATTTATTAGGGTCACAGTGCGTCAAAACTCTATTAGTCAATAAACTAATGAGTAGTAATTTGCGTTCTGATTAAAATAAGATTTATCATTATCAGTCTAATTAATAATACCGATCTTACATCAAATAAGTCATATTTCTCTTGATCATGAATATATTTTATTAGAACTAAAATATCAACTTCATTAGGATCTTGCCCCAATGCTACAGGATAACGAGTCCTACTATTGGTAATCTTATGTTTCACTACATGACTAACTGTGATGACTACGAGCCGGAATATCAAGTATGGATAACTCAGTACAGAGTAAGAGCACATCCACAGCCACCCGTAAAAGAACAGTCTTGATAGCTCAAGTCAAAGGATTTCGAGTTATAAAATACTCCTATATTATGACTACGATAATAACTATTGATATTTAGCACTGCCTGTGCAATTATTATTAGACGTTACCGTTCGGTACCTTTAACTCTTTAAGAATCCATTAGTTTATTTAGATATCATTATATTATGAAGAATGAAATTCCTCTTCAGAATAAACTATATGATAACTTAGAAACTTAATGAATGTCCAATTCATTGTTTTTTTTGTTATGAATATTTTTAAGATTGTCTTTTACTAGAGATATTTATGTCATTATTATCAACAACTTGATAATAAATTATCTGTGGATAATCAAAAAAATTGTATATTTTATAGTATATATAACTACTACATTCATAATATAATCAACAATATAAATATTTTATCTATTATAAATGTAAAATATACACGTATTCATTGTGATATATTATTTAATATATAAAAAAGAAGTTAATACATTAGGATAGTGGTTTAAGAGTTGGGAGTGTGAAGATACATATGTAGTGCTTGTTGTTGTCTGTGCTGCTGTGTCAGTTGTTTCCTATAACTGCTACAAACAGTTGAGATAGAGTTGAGATAGAGTTTCAAAATCCCATGTGTGTTAGTAGTATTTTCTCCTTGAATGCACTTTTGGCAAAGATGGGGTGTCCAAGATGCCAGGGCCTTTAACAAAGATTTCTATGCCCATTTGTGTAAGTAAATGTGTGAGTTAATTTCTTAGTTCTCTTTGTTCTTGAAACTTACGAGTTGAAATTGTGCATATAATATAATCAACCTTCGTGATCTTTTACCAACAACCCAACCTTCGTGATCTTTGTTCTCTAATAGATAAACATTGTTTCATGTTCTCTTTCAGACCTAGTTTGTGACACCAACTGTGCAAAAGAAAAGAAAAGAAATTGTGAAGAGAAATGAGAAGAATAAAAAAAGAACTCGAAGTCTCTCTTTGTTTGTTTGGATTCCCTTTTCAGAAGAGAGAATGGAGGAGTATTTTAGTACTTTTGTTTTTTTATTTTGGTGTAAACTATAAGAATACTCATCAGTTTTACAGTTTGAGATTAATCTTGTTTAGAGAGTATAGACAAAATAAAGGCTCTTCACCCCTATCCAACAATGTATTTAGTACTATTTAATAATGGGGATTGTAGGAAAGAATCTTACATGATGGGTTGTAAATGGAAATTCAGAAAACTACGAACTTTTCTTTCCTCTCTTCATTTTTAAGGAAATTTGGTAGTTGGGTTTTTCCACTTTTTTCTTTCCTTTACTCATTGAATTACCCAAACAATGGAAAAAAATAATAATTTTCTTTTCTTTTCTTTGTTTTCTTTCTATTCATTTCCCTCAAAACAAACTAGCTGCTTACCTTCTCCTGCTGTATTTGTATGTTTTATGTGAGAAACTAACCCTAATCCTTTCCTTCATTAAGAGAAAGATACCAAGTCTTAGAACTCAAGAGTCCCACTATATTACCGTTAGGTGTCACCAAAGTTCTTTCCAAATGGTAATTCTTCCTTACTTAAATGAATATCTTTACAATAAGGATTTAACCAAAAAATAAAAAATAAACATGAATTTGTGTGAATATAAATTTTTGACTATGTTATGTATCTATCTATTAACACATTAAAAGTGGATCTGTTGACACTGTAGTTAGTACAATGTTGTAGCACTTTTATCCTTCTACCAAAACATTACCGTTTCCCAGTGCTTTTTTTTTTAAGAATTTTGGTGGCGCACCTGGTGTAAATAACACCAGATATTTTAGAACTATTGGATCATCAACTTTTAATCTCAATCATTCATTATCAACAGATGAGATTAAAGATTTATAATCTAATATTTTAAAGCATCCGGTGTAAATTACAACAGGTACACCGTAAAATTCTTTTTTTTTTTTTTTTTGCAACTACAGACAAGACACCGTATTACCTTAGTCCGAATTCTTTGGGCGCTGAATTATCATTCCATCCCTGACCAACTTTGCAACACCATGAGCAATCTGTTAAAAAATAAGCCCTATTTTGGTCTTTCTCCGCCCAAAACCTACCCTTGCAGATCCTCCAAAATCAATTCTCTTAAAAATTCTCATTCTTTCTCCAAGCTCCACCGCCGCCCCCTCTCCCCATTAAATCCCTTTCTCTCACAATATTTCACCTCACCAGATTCTCTATGTTTCTCTCAGCCTACTCAAGGATCCATGGATAAGGGATGAATTTTGCAAGGAAAAATGTCTTGCCATGGAAAAAAAAAAAAAAAGAGGAAAGCTGGAGAAGAATTCATTGGCCATTGCTTGATGAACATAAAGGTGAAGAAGTTTTGATTAAATCACTTTTCTTTAATTTCTTCTATTTCCTTTGGCCTTTGATTGATGTGGATTTGAACTGAAATTTCAATAAATCTAAAATTATAAAGTTTATAAAAATTTTGACACCGACTACAAAATTTTGCCTTAAATCTTATAAATTATGGTTTTTTTTTTTCCTCAAAATTGGCTTTTGGTTAGAAATTGAAGAGAGTCTATGTAAATGTGTCACGGAAATCCTATATGGTTTATATTATTTTTTTAGAAAAATAAAGTTACAAAAAAGTTGCCACATCAAACATTTCACTTCTTCTTCTTCTTCTTCTTCTAATTTTCCACCCAAATCAAATAAAAGAATCCTTAATCCCTAAAAATCGATCTCTTCATTAGTGACTCCATGGCATTTTTATTCTTCTTCTTCTAATTAAAACAACATAAACCCAACCTCTTCTCTTTCTTCATTCTTCGGCCGACGACGGCCTCCTCTTCTTCTTCTGCTCTGTTCATTATATGTTTTCTCTGCCATCAAATACGATGAGCTTCAAATTCTCCTTGGCCTCAAATCCGCACTTCAAAATTCAAACACCAATGTGTTTAATTCATGGATTTCTATAACAATTTTGACACCAACTACAAAATTTTGCCTTAAATTTCATGAATTATGGTTTTTTTTTTTCTCAAAATTGGCTTTCAGTAAGAAATTGAAGAGACTCTATGTACATGTGTAACCGGAAATCCTATATGGTTTATATTATTTTTTTAAAAAAGTTATTATTATGCCTACATGGCCAACCATTGAATCATTAAATGGAAAAAAAAAATACAAGATTTCTTTAATTTTTCTGTCTGCATGGCCAACCATTGAATCATTTAAAAAGAAAAAAAAAGTGCATGATTCCAGTGGTGGAAAAAGGTGATGCTAATGGCCAATGTCAAAATAGCATCATAATCATGATCTCTGAATTTCTCATTATTTTAATTTTCGACTTTTCTAAAAAAAATATTTTTCTGGTATTTTGAAACAATACATATTTCTTTTTAATGAGAAAGCGTGCACAATTTTTTTCTTTTTTTTTCAATTGTTGAGTTTATACACAACAATTTATCCTCTGGAAAATTTAAAAAAAAAATTAATTTTATAAAATATCACAATTATATCCAATTCTAAAAAAATTCTATTTAAATTATATAAATTCTTATTTTTGAAACAAATTTAATTTCGATAGTGTAGAACCAATTTTAGAATCTAACTTATGCTTATAAGTATTGACCGAATGAATTAATGGTACTGATATGGATTAACTAGCGCTGACTGGATTAAAATTATCCATTTATAATTGGTAATTAGACTAAATCGCAGCTGACTGGATTAAAATTATCCAATTATAATTGGTAATTAAACTAAATCACAATTATCTTATGTAATTTATATCAACACCAGCTATTTCATTTGGTCAATCCACGTAAACACTAGATAGATTTGGAAACTAGTTTGTGCTACCAAGACTAAATTTATTTCAAAAATAAAAGTTCATATAATTTAAATAAGTTTTTTAAAAAATTGAATATAATTGTAAAATTTAGGAAAGTATAGAATTTTTTTTTTTTAATTTTCACTTTATCCTTTTAGTCATTAATCTTGTTTTTCTTAGAGAACAGGAATGAGAAAAAATGAGGCAAGTGTTCCACCTCTAAGTCTAAGCTGCTACCTGAATCCTCAACAACTATGTTACGCAGTTACTTGAAGGCATCATGAGAAGGCAAGTCAATTCTGTTAGTGTAGATGGAGGCAGAAGCATACCCCTTGTGATATATGAACAAATTGGTTCAAAAAGATACATATATATAAGACAGTCATCAGATCATCAGTTTGCATAAGAGAATTTCTCATCATAATCATGAATCCTAAGATGCATAATATTTTTCTTATTAAAGATAAAAGGAAAGACTTCAAATTTATGCAACTGGGTAGTTCTCCAGCACATCAAAGTAGGACCATCCTTTGTTTCTTAGTAAAAAGGAAATAAAGCCATAGAGCATCAACAATTTCAGATATTCAACTTCAAAACAAATATGAAAATGTTTAATAACAACATTGAACATATATCACTATCATCATCTGAAAGAAAAAAAAATTCTAATTTCCACAACTTCAATGTTCTAGGGACTCTACATATTGGCTGTAATGCAAAAAAGGGAAAAAAAACAAATAGAAAATCAGTTTCGAGGACAGCTAAAAGAAATCAAATTCCAGATAATTATTCTGCCCAGGAAGAACAGCTGGTGCACCTTTTCCACTTGTTGATGGTGGGGCTGGAATCTTCTCTATCTCCGGCAGCCTTGGGATCTCAGGTGGACTTGCACATCGAATCAAAGCCCAATTTACACCTTCAAAGAAAGGATGTTGCTTGATCTCTGTGGCTCCTCGTTTATAGGCTAACCTATGTTGTGGCTCTTTCACTAGCAAGCCCCTGATCAGATCCCTTGCTGAGAAACTAACAACCGGTGACTCTGGAAATCGCAAAGGCTGACCCACAACATTGAACAGGGTAGCGCGGTTCCCAGATCCCTTGAAAGGAGTTTTACCAAACAGTAATTCATATAGAAAGATACCAAAAGTCCACCAATCTACCGCACTTCCATGCCCTTCACCTTTGATAATTTCAGGGGCCAGGTATTCATGTGTTCCTACAAAGGACATGGAGCGAGCATCAGTCGGCTCTGCAATCAGCTCTGGCAATGGGGTGACTTGGTTTCCCATTTCGTTCTTCGGTTTTCGATCTTTCCTGGATTTGCTTAGAAACAGTCGTGGGGAAAAACATGTTGTAGGGGCCACGCAAGATGGCTGGATACAAGATGGCTGGATGCAAGCTGGTTGTACACAATAAGCCGGGTTCTTTCGCAAAGCTTCACCTTCAGATGCTGAAGACTTTACTAGTGTTGGGCTCACAGTGCAGCGGAGGGAAAGATCAAAGTCAGAAAGCATTATGTGTCCATCTTCTCTGACAAGAACATTTTCCGGCTTAAGATCACGATAGACAATGCCAAGCATGTGAAGATATTCCAGAGCAAGAAGAACTTCTGCTACATAGAACCTGCATTAAAGGTCAAACATTAATATGATTAATGATTGTCTTAATCATTATTGAACACATGACAAACAATCATTAGAGGTCAAAAAATATGGTCAATGATCACCATAATCATTAGGTTAATTTGCTTGTTTCCAAGCCATATATGATGAGAGAATGTGAAAATCAATATGAACTTCAACTTTCTATTACATAATCACTCCCAATATTATGGTCTTGGTGCTTTGTCCACTTTTCCAGCTTTTTCACAATTGATTATCTAAAACACTAAGCACACCTGATGTATGTATGCATGAATCCATGGACATGATGGAAATGACTATTGTTATTTGGGAGGTACTCCTTTAACTAGCAGGGTTATCCACGGAAGTGTTACTGCAGCTTCTGTACATCATCCATAGGATCATAGCCATCCATGTAAACCCCACAGGTGAACATTTTCTAAGAGCTAAAGAGAACTCACAGAGTTGCAATTTATCATGCAACTATCTCATTCACCATAAACAACATAATAAATTGCTCTTTGCTCCCACTAAGGCCAATACTTCTAATTTAATATGCATAGTAACAGTCCAACTTCGGCTCGTACTATCCTAATCTCAAAGACAATCAGAAGACTGTAACTAAAATGAGTTTTAAGGAGTATCATTGTGTTTCTTTTCTTCCTTTCACTGAACTTTAAGGATATGACAAGCCATATGATATCCAGCCATTGGAAAAAGACAAACTAATATTTTTGTCTCATTATGACATAATCAAGCATATTATAGAAAGATTGGAACAAATAAAGTTATAAAAATCCAGGTTATTCATCAGTTTATCTGACATCCTGCCTGTTACAAGATAAGATTGAAAATACAAGACAACATTACGACATATACCTTCACAAAATAATTGAAAGCAAAAACTATACTCCTTGGTGTTCAAAATAATTTCACACAGAAAAAGAAAACGACTTTCTTTTCCTCCTATGTTTGAATAAAGAAAAAAATAATAATAAAGGTAAAATAAATAGTACTGCCATTTTGCAATTAATGATCACATAATCAAGAGAAAAAACAAGGTGCAAAAGCTAATCCTTACTCCTTAGTTGCAAAGGATCTCACATCACAACGTTCAGAGAGTGATTCCCTAACCACTATATAAAATGAGGAAAAACTTGTTTTGACTGTTCCTTTTTAGTTATTGGAAAAGGCTGGCTTATCATCAATATGCAAATCTGACATGAGCCAGAGAGGTCATCTGAAGTGAATATTTGGATATGAATATATGAATCGGAGAAGTAATCTGAAATACAAGGAAACAAGTGCTAAGCAAATCAACAGCAACAGGTTCATCTGAAATATATATATGAAATATGGGCCCTTCACAGAAGAATCCCATTCAAAGACTGAAAACAGCACGTTAGTAAAACAGTGCCATTCTATACAAGGCTCCTTTGAATGTGACTATGTCAGCTCAGGTTAGTTAACTAAGTAGTTATAAACCCCTCAGAACCAGTATTCTCTTCACCCTCTGTTCGAACAATCATGGCCATCTAAATTTAGCTAAGTAGCCGTATGATGAGCAAAAATTTGTAATATAGCCCAATGAATGTGTCCCCTTCACTACCATTATATTACATCTATACTCCTCTTATACGTTGTGTACTCTTGGCATCTTGAACACCAATACCTTCATTAATATATTAAGAATATTTCCATATTTCTGCTAATCATGCAAATAGCTAAATTAATTTCAAAATTATGGAGATCTATCTCATCCGATGCTCACATACCAAATTATTAGTGCTTACAAGTGAAACAAAGTTATTGTTTGCAATTATTTGTAATGAACTGTAAGCATGTCCTCAGAACAATGATGCAGCAATCTACACAAGGACACAAGCATAGTTATTAAAGGCGCACTGAGGCACTCATGGGTCCTGGAGACTAATCGCAAGCGCGCGCCCGAATAACATTAGGCACAAAAATAAAAATAATTTATAAATTTTATTATTAGACTATTAGCAAGGTAATATAATATTATAACTGTTAAAATTCAAATACATAAGTCATAACAACAAAATAAAAACACATACACAAAGGAAAAAAACTTGATTAAGGTTTGAAATCCTAAACACAAAGCTCCTAAGCATACTAAAAATTTGAATCTTAAACACACAAGGATCCTAAGCTTACTACTATTATATTTAACAAGTTCTAACACTTATCAATTATGAATTATCGTAGCAAAACACAATTAATCTTGCGCCTAAATTGTGTTGTTCAAATCGTATTTGTGGATACTAAAACAAATATTTTCTTTGTCCTAATTTTTATTTTTTTCGTTTTTATTGTTTGTTTTGGAAATAATTAGGTGTGATAAGGTCTACTAAGAGTTTTTTTCAATTTATAATCAATGATTAAAGTTTTTCCACACTAAAAACAAGAAGAAAAATATAAATATTTTACTAATGTCACAAAGGCATACCTAGGTGCACCTCGCCTTAGGCCCAAGACGCACCAAGGAACGCGCCTTTGTGACAGCGCTCGCCTTTGAGTTTTCAAGGTGCTAAGGCTGGTTCTTGGTGAGCCTTGCGCCTGAGGCACACCTATGGACACAAGAAATTCATTGTAATTTGGATACATCTTGGAAAAATGGGCAAAGGAAATGCAATGCAAAGATTTGTAAACCAAATGCCTTATCAATAGCAAATAAAGATCACGTAAGGATAAGTTTCATACTTCACTGCTCGTTCAGAAAAATGCTTTCCTGGTTGCTTTTGTCGAAGTGTGTGCAGGTCACCACCAGGGCAAAACTCCATAACCAAACATGAGAATTTGTCAGTCTCAAAATGGGTATACAAAGTTGGGAGGAACGGATGGTCCAAACATTGCAGTATTTCTCTCTCTGTTTGAGCTCGAAGAAGTTTCTTACGACTTGCTAAAGACGCTTTGTCCATAACTTTCATAGCGAAATAGCACTTTGTTCCACTTAACTCTGAGAGATACACACTTCCAATATCCCCACAGCCCAACCTCTTTAGCAGTCTAAAATGATTTACACCCAATAAACCATCTTTTGCACGTACAGCCTGTATAGCTTCCCATCGGATATCATTGGCTTTGTGAGGTTTGTTGATACTGCTACTTAAGCTGCTACAAGTACTTTCATCACTCACATCACTGCCTGTGCTCCCTCTGTTTATACTGTTTTTCCCACTCTCAACAAAATTAGCCTGTTCACTAGTTTTGGCACTCCCGCTGGTCCTTGCATGGCTGCTGGTCCCACCACTGACCTTAGCAGATGTAAGGCTAACTTCATGCTGTAAATTTTTGTTTTCCTGATCAGCACTATTTTCTGGTGAGTCCTTAACTTCACTCACTTCAGGATTCGCACAAGTTTGCCCTTGTTTGGGATCAACAAAGGCCAAACCTGTAGATATCTTATCAGCTAAATAGTTAACGTCATCTGAGTTATGACAAATCAGTGATTTCTTATCCTCTGTGGTCACTATAGAGGCCCGCTTCGATGAAACTTGTTGGACACTTTGAGGTGGTTTTTTTGGGGTAACTGGCTCTGATTTGCTTGTCTTTGTGATCTGCAATGGAGATGGCCTGCGGAATTTCCCTTCTGGTGTATGACTACCAAAAACTTTTCTCGGCTTCTCTGGGGAAGTTCCAACACTGGGTTTTGAGGCCATTGAAGGAAAGCAGATTGGTTACATAGATCAGATTGGAAAAACCCATCACTTAGCCGCAAGCATGTTACCAGCAGTTCTACTTATTTTCATCTTCAAATTAGTAAACAGCAGAGTTGAAGATTTCCTAAAATTGATAAAAGTTAAAGTGTTACCAAGCAATCAATTTCTACATACTGTTGTAATGGAAATACTTATTGAAATGAAAAATTTGTAGAGGAAAGAATTTAATGGGCAATGAAAGCGTAAAATAAGAGACAAATCATGCTCATCATTACAATTACATGATCCCTGTCTTGAACACATATTACACTTAATCATACCACAAGGGACAAAAATTTGTTACCAGCTCACCCCTCCCCCAATAAAATAATATAAAATAGCCAAAGTACAGAATCATATTCATTGAGGAACTCCAATGGAAGAAAGAGGATAGCAAGCATAGGATTACATAAGGACCTAGATCAAATACCACCACCAAAGGAACAATCAAAAGACGCCAACGAGAAATTAACAAATTATATCAGTAAAGTAAAGCACAATACTCTACCTTAATAAAATGCTGATCCTTTTTTAAGATAAGAGTGAATTCTCTACTTGTAGCGAAATAAGGATGAAGAGAAAATCAAGCAATTGGCTCAAGAATGCATTTTTCCAAATAGCTCTTTAAAACTAGCAAAACCCAAAAGATGAAGAAGATAATAACAAGGTAAAGCAGGAAGTCACAGATCTCAAATCAAAGATCCACCTTACTGGATCCAGAACCCCACATAGACCCAGATGCTAAAATACAAAACAAGTGTGTAGATAAGCAAAAACCCACCAAGCAAATCATAAAATGAGCTAAAAGTAAAGAGAAAAAGAACCCAAAAAAGGGGAGAACCTGGCTTCAAAAAGATCAGAGAGATGTGGGGCTCAAAGAGAGCACTCACTCACTACACTCATTCAAGGAGGACTAGAGAGAGATAAAAGAGGCAAACGTATGAGAGTTCCCTGTCCCTAAAATTTGTGGGGAGAGGGAGAGAGAGAGAGAAATAGAAAAGAAGAAGAGAGACGAGGATAAAGCTTTGATCTTTGGGAGTGTGTTAAACGAGAGTTGGGTCTACCATGTAAAGAAAGAGAAAGGAGGGGTCAAAGCTAAAGCGATTCCTTTTTTTGTGTTTCAATACTTTTCTATTTTTCTCTTACCAAAAAAAAGTACTTTCTATTTTCCTTTTACACTTTGTTTAACAATTTTTTATGGAGAATTTATAAGGTGAGAGAAAATAAGGAAGTAAAACTTATATTCTCTTCTCATTTTCTTTCTTGTTTGAGAATTTACTCTCTCTACAGGAAAAAAATAAATTTTATTTTTCTTTATTTATTTTTCATTATATTTAGGATCAATATTTTAAAGGGTATTTTAAATAAAATTTCTTCTTCTAGTTTATAATTTTTTGGTCATATGACTTTGTAAGGCTCTACCGTGTCCGTCAAGCCTTTTTTTGGATTTCTGAATTCGTTTATTTATGACTTATAAGTTATTCAAATAACAATTTTTTTCAAGAAAAATTGGATAGATTTAAATTCGGAATTTCACAATTTTTATTATTAGATCGGTACCAGCTAAAGCTTAGTGGTATTCAAATGCCAACTTGATTCTCCACCATTTTGGCAATTGATCTTATTGGAATATGCTTTAGATGGTTTTAAATTTGATTTTGTTGAATAATTGTTTTTTAAGAATTTGTTTTGATTCTAGTTTATTAATTTGATATTAGAAAAATAATGATATAATGTAGTTTGATATTGGAAAGACATTGGTACTCTCAAGTTTACAAATTTTTAAAATTTATGAATTTTGTAAAATTCATGTATTTCACAGTTTATGGATTATAAATATTTTATCATTTAATTTGATTATAAAATTTATGAATTTATGACATAATTACTCTTATACTTATATTTGATTCAATTATCAGAATCCATGAATTTAACAATTAATTTCCAATTTTAGTCTTTATTAAAATATTGATAATTTATTATTAACTAAACATATATAATTAATTCCATTATATATTTAAAAATTTTAAAAATAAAATTGATTATTTTAAGAGTTGAAAAATTAAAAAATAAAGTTATTGTATGTTATAATATTTATTGACATTACTAAAAATTAGTTTCATTAATAATTTAATGCATACTAACGCTAATAATATAATAATAATAATAATAATAATAAAACAATTGGACGAAATTAAAAGAATTTTTATTTTTATTTTTTATGATAAAGGTTAATTTTGAAATATTATAACATGTATTATAACAATTTTAGAATAAAAAAATTTGGCAACAATCTCCATTTGATCAAAAGCCATGTATTTTGAAGTTTCCTAACTAAGAGGTAGGAAATCAAATCTTTCAAAAATGAAGTATTTTGGTGTATGAAAGATTTTCCAAAATCTATAGATTTTGACCTTTTTTTAAATAGTTAAACGATAGATTTGATATAAATTCATGAATTATTCAAAATCTCTCATTTGAAATTTATCAATCCAAACATAGCCTTTATGTAATTTTTGTTATGATTCAGCTATATAAATAGCAATGCAATGAATAAAATATGTGAAAATTCCAAATATCATTTCCTTCTTTATTTTTTTTTTTACTATATCAAAAAACAACAATATGGTATCAAAACTTTAATCTTAAGGGATCTATAAGCCTTAAAAAGTTAAACACATATCTCTCACAATACATACAACCACCAAATAACCTTCATATGCTGCATACAAACACAAAAACCCAAAACCAAGACAAAATGGGATCTGAAACATCTTCTTTCACTTCTATTCCACCATTGATATTTAATGGAACCAACTATTAGATGTGGATTGTCAAAATGGAAGCTTATCTTGATACTAATGACTTGTGGGAAGCTCTTGAAAATGACTATAAAGTGCCTTCTTTGCCAAACAATCCAATCGTAGCAAAAATGAAGTCATAAAGAAAAGAGGTTAAGAAAATCCAAAGTTAGATTAGTTTTTTTTTACAGCTGTTTTTTCTATTATTTTCAACAAAATAATGACAAAGAAAATAGCCAAAGAGATATGGGATTTCTTGAAGCAAGAGTATGAGGAAAGTCAGAGGATCAAAGGAGTGCAAGTGTTGAATTCTATTCGAGAATTTGAAGTGTAAAGAATGAAAGAATCAGAAACTATTAAAGATTATACAGACAAGCTTCTCAGTATTGCCAATAAGGTAAGACTTCTTGGTTTTGATTTTTTTGATTTTAGAATTGTTCAAAAAACTCTTATAACAATTCCTGAGAAATTTGAAGCTACAGTTACTTCTTTGGAAAACTCAAGAGATCTATCAAGTATCATCTTAGTAGAATTGTTAAATGCACTTCTAACACAAGAACAAAGAAAATCTATAAGGGAAGAAAGCTCGATGGAAGCAAAGTCAATGAAGAGGAAAAATGTATTGGGTGACGAGGAAAACTAGGCAACTTGCCCTAATTGTAAGAAGACAAATCATTCATATTACAATTATTGGTTAAGATCATATATCAAGGGCAATAAATGTGGTCAAATGGGTCATATGGAAAAAGTGGGCAAAATTCAATAACATGAAGTAAACGTTGTTGTGAATATCCAACAGGATGAGGAAGAGTTATTTTAACTCACCCATGCCCATGCCCATACCCATATAATTGTTAGAGTAATACTCTAAAAGCAATCATCTTTATCATTTATTGTACAAATTCATTTCACATGAATAAAGACATTTTCATTTATTAATGTTCATTTATACTATAAATTGATTGGATTTTAAATTAATTATTGAAGTCCATGATATAAATATAGCATGAAGAAAATCATGATGAAATCATGATATTGAGATTCCTATCACGTGTAATTATGGTTATATCTAAATTGTCTTTAGTCATAAGATTAACAAAACTAGACATTGTTAATCAGGATAGACTAACACAAGTTATACTTCTTGATTGGATCAAGCAATAGATCTCATAATCTATAGACATGAGTTATCTAGAGTTAACGTGTGGATGCTTGCTAGTATAGTCAAGTACATATGAGACCATCGTATAGATCGTCTATTCAAATGTCAATGATAGTCTCATCGTAGCAATAATACAAGTATCCTTAAACTTAAGATACTGAAATATATCTTGGATGTTGATTGTGTGTTTTAACTTCATTCCTTGTTGCTTCACAGAGGTTGCTCATAGGGTACTAATTGGATACAACTTGAAGTATTCGAAGGTAATTGGATAGCCAACAGATGATTCACCACTCTTGATAAAGGGAGTGTATACCCACTGCTTCTTATTGGAATCATTACTCGAGCTCAGGCCGAAATGGAAATGTCATGAAGATGGTATTCAGTGACATGTTTATTTGAGTAATGAGTCTTAATGACAAGATCTAACATCGTTTAGGCTAGGTGTGATGTAGTCAGTCTAGCTGGAGCTAACACATAATCCATGTTTTGAACCTAGTAGAATATAGAATTGTGAAAGGACAAATTGCACAGACAATTGTCTATGGAAAGGTTCACAGTTAAACCACAACTTTCCGGCTAATTGGGGTCATAATGTGTTGCTAGATATTACTTATGATCTGCTTAAGATTAAGTGTTAATCTAAGTGACCAATATAGTCTAGAACCTAATGAATCACACGCACTAAAGGTATGAAGGAGAAGTAAAATAGGCTTTTGGATTTGATCCAAAACAACGAGAGAAAAACCAGATCCAAGCACTTTTTCCGACTGGGAACGTAGTTCTCGGGCAGGACAAAAGTACCGATTGGAAAAAAGAGTGTTCTGATTGAAAATAACTATTGGATTGAAACAACACAAAGTCCCGACTGAGAAAGTAGTTTCCTAATCAGAACTCACTCGATGGGCAGTTTTCCAATTGGAACATGTGACAAATTAGGAATTTTAATCTGATTATAATTCTATAATCAAAGGTTACGAACCCTAGTTCCAAGTGGACTATAAATATTCCTCTTTTAGACTATTTTAGGAGTTGCAACTCATAAGAATTAAAAGGTTAATTATTCTCTTCTTCTCTCAAGAATTAATTCTATTGCTAGCACCTTATATTAATCCAAGACATTTCCTTAAAAGGTTTTCTCCTTTCTCCTTTCATGTGAATACTATGAGAGGTGATCCTAGAGGATTATTGTGATTTGCTACAACCCGGTAAGAAAAGAATCGAAGGAAAAATACTTAGTTTTGAAAGTAATAATCTTCTACTATTAGATAGTTTTAATTATTCATGATTACATCTATTGATCTTCTTCGTGAAGTTTGTAAAATTTTAATTTTTCACTGTATAACGTGTATGAGATACATTGGCAAATTCCAACAATAATAACAACCAAAATATGCATATGCCTATACCACTAGTACAAAAAAGTCTTTTTTGTGGCTATTATTTTTAACTTTTGTGGCTGTTATAGAGGTGCCACAAATGAAAGAATGGCAAATAATAGATAGACTTTTTGCTGCTGTTGTTCAAATGCTGCTGTTTTCATAAAGCCAGCAGCAAAGGGTCCATTCTTTTAAAAAAAAAATTTACTAAATTCTATTTCCATATTATTAAATTATATTTATTTTCAGTCAACTAGCTAAGCTAACATCTAGTCTTAACATAAAGTTTGCATTTGAAAAAAAAAAAATCGAAAGACCTTGAATTAATCAATTATAGCAAGACCCAATTCACAAAACATAATAAAAATTATTATGATAGAAGCAAATAGTTTTCCGTTACACTAGAAGATCTTGATAACACCTAAAGACAGAATCTGAAGGAAGTGGTCTCACTGAGTAAACTATAGTGGAAGTCCTGCAAAATGTTAAAACCTGCTTCTTTGTAAGTTGGCCATGCATATGATGATTCAATGAAATACTAATTCTCAATATATATGAAAGTGTTGGGCAAATCTGACTGCCTACATGTATGATATTTGATACTCTTATCAATCACTAGACTTTTAGCACAAACAAGGTTCTATAATAAAAATTATATATATATATATATATATATATATATATATATATATATATATATATATATATATATATTAAAAAAAGGAACACACAATTAATCAAAGTAAGACACAGTATTAGACAGACCCACAAATTCTCCATTGTTCCAAAAACAGAACTAAGTTTTTAAAGATGATAAAACTAAGTTTTTACAACCAACATATGAAAGCTCCATAAAGGATTAGTTCGTACAAGATGGAAAAGCATATTAAAGATGATAAAACTAAGTTTTTTGAGTGTTAAAAAAAAATAAAGCTTGGTTTATCTACCACTAGAAAGACAAAGAAAGATACATTGATTTAGAGGGCTTTATCCTTAACATCACCTAGGGCTTTATCCTCAACACAACCTATCATATAGGTTTTACATTAATATTGCTCAGATCAAGATTAGCTATAATGCAGCTAGCCAACGACATTAATATTTACAACTAAGATACACCTCTATAAATAAAGATAAACATTCTCATAAGGGGCAAACCTTCTTAGTCTTCCTATAAATGAAAAGCTCTGCCAAATCCTCTAGGTGAAAGTTAATATTTCATCCCACAAACTTCATAGATATGAGCTATGAAGAAGAACATTTTCCTTTATCTACTCAACTACAATACGTTTCAACATTTGATGTACGAGAAAATTTTATGTTCACTGAATATAAGAACATGCATATTAATCTCAGGTAGTAGTTCTGTAAATAAGATATTCCAAACCAACAAGCTTTGGATTGTATTGCTAAGTTACTGCAAGTTCATGAATGAAACAAGGTTTATTATCATTTCAAGAGCAAATGAAATAGTTTTCGTATATCAGTACTTACAGAATTGGCAGTAGACTCATTCCCCAAATATGTGAAGGGATTTCTCTTGATATATTGCAACTCCTCGACACCCTAAAAATTTCATGTCAGAATTCAGATATAAATGCCATAGCCAACAAGACTGCATTCTTGAACAGTATAGAGAATAAGCAATGGACTCACAACTATGTGAGTCCTGTTTTCTTGATTAGATTAGGAGAAGCCTAATTTGTGGCATTTATACTGCTTATCCTCCTGTACAGTTTTAATAACAGAAGTAATAACACATAAAAATAGTCAATATTATAGACATAGTAAAGTAATGAATTATTTGAATTAGAACAATTAAAAGAATCAAAACTTTTTCACATACCAATCAGTTAATTTTTCCAAAACTGAAATGGATGATGGAATAGGTCCTTGCAGTCCACTAACTTGAATTTCTTTTTATTTAACTCAGTTCATACAAATCAAGAAATTTTCATTTTCTTTCTTACTTTCTTTTTAATTTTCAGTCTGAAAAAACTGGAAAAAAAATTACGAGCCTTTGAATATATGAGGATTGTACCCATTGGATTGGATGGATCAAGCTCAAAATTTCTTATTTCTTACCTACCTTTGATGATCCATGAATCAACAAAACTATTGATCAAATGTTACATGAAAATTATAAAACTTTCTTGTATGATCAACTTGATTATAACAGAGCATAGAGATGAATTATTACCACAAAGCATTTTAAACAGGTTGAACACTTGTGGAAATCACATTCGCAGCTGCTCTATCTAAAGTTTAGCAATTACAAACTCATCATCCATACACGAGTTTAAAAACACCACACCACTTCTATAAGCATCAAAAAATAACTCAACCACCACAAACAACTCTTCTCCACAATCCAATTACTTAAATTTCATAAATCTATATTTGATACTCTAGTGCACAAGGGGAAGAGAAGATGCATTACTTACACTAACTGCGGAATTGATAATCAAACAATCAAACAATCAAGGCAACTCCTGAAATTGATAAAGAATTGCAATAACTCAGCTCAACACCATCATATTGGAATTATCCCCAAGTAAAAAGAAAATGCATCGACTTGAAGAAACACCAAATAGTGGAAACCCTCACCAAATGATCACAAAATTGAGGGATCAATCAGTCACTACCATGAAATTTCCTAGCTAATCAAATCTGCCTACCTAAAAATACAAAATAATATCAACACAATCCAACTCAAGTTTTGAAACCTACAGCTTGCGGAAGAAAATCAATAAAGGGTTACGAAGATAAGCACAAGCCTATTCAACAATAACACCTCATTTAGGGACATTCCTTCCGCAACATTTTTGCAATCTAAAAATCATGAATGAAATTTAATCTTAAAGCATCAAAATCCACATTTTAGAGAATTTTTTTTTTTATGGGGTGGGGGAATAAAAAAGTCTGCACCTCAAAACCAATGCATACAGAAATAATGCCGCAACAAAACCAGTAAAAATTCTAAAATATTTAATTTCAGTACTCATAGTAAATGAAAATCTTTCACCTAAGCAAGCGAAATAAAACTGCAAGAAGGAAAAAGCTACATCCAAAATGCACTCTCTCAATTCACTTGCCTCATCCAACAAAGAAAGAAAAGAAGAAGGAAAATGAAATTAAAATCATCTCAACCTTTGGCTCATAGAAAATTGAAAAGAAAAATGGAATATGTAGAAATTGGAAGGTTACTTACCGTGGCTTACAAGCCTTCTCTCACCAATTTCTGAAGTTATTGCTCACTTCCTCCCCTTGTGATGTTTCGGCCTTCACGGAAGAACAGTCACAAACTTCTTCACCACTTTCATGATTAAATAATAACAAATAGCAGGAATTTCATGAAGTCGGGTGACATTGTACCGGAACAGTTGAAAGAGCAAAAGGACACAGAGTGCTTCAATAAAACCGAGAGAGACAAAGCTGTTATTTTTTGTTACTATCTTTAAAGAAACCGGTTGCAAAATCCCCTCATCTTATTATTTTTTATATTCATATTTTCATTATTTATTTTTATTAGATTAATTATTTATATTATTTTATCTATATTTTTCAAAGAATTTAGGAATATTGGAAAAAAACATTTCATGGCTTTTTGCTGCCGTTAAAAATAAATAACAACAGCAAAATGTTTTTACATTAGATAATTAATTACAAAAACACCGCCATAAATAGTATTTGCTGCTGTTTTTTTTAACAGCTAAAAAAAAAAAATGTTCCTCTAAAGTATTTTTTTTACTAGTAGACAACAAAATTATCATGCATATGTCTATGCCTATACCCCATAACCATAAACTATGAATGTTTATGTCTATATCCAAAACATGCTAAAATTAAAAAAATTTTACAGCAACTAAGACAACGAGGAGATTGTTGGAATATGCCATATATAATTTTTACTATGTTTCAGCTATATAAATAGCAATATAATGAATAAAATATATGAAGATTCCAAATATTTTTTCCTTCTTTATTATTATTTTTTTTACTAAATTTAAAAAAACAACAATAGTTCTCTAGATTCAATTTTTGCATTTTTTTTATTGATTGTAGTTATTAGCAGGCTTCATTGAATAAATTATTAGTTCAAATCTCGATAGAAAACTATAGAAAAAAAGTTGGCTACACAATCTGAGTAGCTTATTATAATGGTATTAAATATTGGTATATAGTGACCAAGAGATTCAAATTCAAGACTTTCTAATTTTTATAAGTGAAAATACTAATTAAACCACTCCTTAATTGGCAAATTTTGTTTTAATAAAGAACTTAATTTGAATTTGAACTTAGAAACCTCCGAGTATAATCACTATATGGAGAAACCTTACAATATAATCAGTAGATAGGATAGCTAATAACTTTATCTCACTTAAATTCCAATAACAATCCCATGGAAATGGGAATGACAGCTGCAAATGGGATATTCTTGTTCAAGTAGATAAGCAAATCTTTCTGTTTCTGTTTGTGGTAATAATCAAAGAAAGAAAAAACCAACCTTTTTTTGCCTAATAAGGATTCAAAGAACAGAAAAATTGAAAATGAAGATTGTAATCCATTATATGGGCTTGTAATATATGGGATCTAAACAAACAATAGAGTTTTAAGGTAAAAAAATTTTGAGGTACATTCAGTCCATTACGTTATTTGTAGACTAATTCTATCATATAATGATATATAAATACAATATCAATCATAAAAATAAAATAATTAAATATATGTTACTTTGTTATTGAATTATTTTATGAATGACATGTTTAAGTGAAAATTTTTTTAAGGAAATATTTGGAAGTGGATGCAATGAGAATTGGAAATCCTCATTAATTCCAACAGTATCTAAATGAGTTAGACTCTGCATGCTGGCCAGCAGAATTATATCTTTGGAATAGGAATGTTTTCCAACCCAGAATCTGGCACTAATATCTTTCTAGGATATATTTGCTTCTCTCTAACTCACAACCCATTTGAGTTTTCATGGCAAACCTTGACACTTTAATATAAAATTTCTTTATAAACCAGATCAAACTAATAAAAGAGTGTCACATATCAATAATACTTGAGAGATAATGTTGATAAATAATAGTTCAGGAATTTAGTTTGAAAAAGTATGCAATATTTGAAGGCTCAAACGTGCATTTTGTTATAAAATATAGCCAAAGTTTTGTTGTTACCTTATTAATATTAACAATATACATTAAAAAGATAACTGAATTAATTAAATTTAATACTGTGAGTTTAGTTATTATTGGAGTTGAGTTGCTTGTTCCATAGAAGTGGTGTGAATCCTTAGATGAGAGTTGATCTGTGGGGTCTGATGAAGCTCATCACTTTCACCTTCTAATTATAATTTTCACTTTAAGAGTAATTAATTAATTTAATCCATCGTATAATGTCAATCAGTCAACCATATCACCTATCTTAATTAATGCAATTGACAATGTGGCCCACTGGCAATGAGACTTTTTTTTTTTTTTTTAAAAATTCCCGTTTTCCTTTTATTTTTGTAATATATATAGAGAGAGAGAGAGAGAGAGAACTTTACACAAATTATAGTAAAATACTGAAATGTAAAACCATTGGCTATTCCTGCTATGTAGCTTAAGAAACTTTGTTTTTGTACAGAAGAACAGCCCTAGATTCTTCTGTTCTCCTTCCCAACTATGCCACATGTTTCATATGACATGGCCAAGTAAATAATTGCTACATAAATAATATAAAAATAAGAATTTATGTCTTCGTGTTCCATACAAATTTTTAATTTTCAGATCCAAAGAAGAATAAAATTCAATACCCAGTTCAGAGGGAAAAAAATATATAAAAAAAAAAAAGAATTATTTATATTTCATGAGCTTGTAAAAATGTATACACTAGATCAGTCTCCAATGAAAACTCATTTTATAGTATTGCATCTGTAACAAAAATAGAAAATAGCTAAAAATTAAAAGATAAGAAATTTTGAAACCAATAAATACTCAAACTTGTTATTTCTTTGGAAACAACATAACACATACTAATTTCATTACTCCTTGGCCACTTCATTCTTTCCATCTCATATGAATCAAGAGAGCTCAGTAATTACACGCTCACATTTGTCTTCCAAAATCTTCACAGCTTCTGTAAATAGCACTTCAGGTGGCAATGCTCCGGTTGATTCAATAGTAACTAATGAGAAACAACAGATGACAACAAAGAATCGATCTTTCAAAGCCACAAAGCAAACAAAAAAAATGCCAAAAAAGAGAAGTTTATGCTGCTACCAGATATGGTTTAGGTGACATGTTTATTGAAGTTCAGTCGCGGAGGGTATAATTTTTTCTTGCATCATACAAAAATTTGACGAGAAAAAGTCTCTAGTTCCCACCCTTTCCACGTCAGTTACAATACTAGCTCAATTATTTTCCATTAGTTGCCCGGGCAACATCCAGGTCATGCAACCTTCAGACGCTATAAGAATAGCAGTAAGAGCTGCAAGTTCACAGGCCTCCAATTTTTTAACCGAAATTTTCATCTTTGTTCCTTATATGCCAATCAAAAAACTTTCAGAAGGCTAGAAGATAATTCAAGGGGGGGAGCTAAAAGAAACTTGATAACTATAGGATTCTGCTTCAGTAAAACTCCAAACTACTCCAATAGATGAAATTATGTTTCTTTCTGCATGATGAATACATGATATTCAGACAACAATGAGTTACTGAACTTTTCATTATTATGCCGTAAATCTGAAAAAAAGAAAATCCTTTATATTTAATGGTTGATGGTCCAAGGAAATTATGCCAATATATCCCAACACAAATTCAGGTCCCAAAATCACAGCTCCGGAGATGCTTTACTGGGTTCTTGACTGAAAATATCAACGTTGCATTATGTTGGGTGTTAACCAGTGAATGAACATAATATCTTTTTGGTAACTTTAACAAACAAGGGTTCGAGCTTATGTTTTCATTGTTCCATTATCAAAATTAACTCTTCCTAGATTCATCAGAACTTGTTAAGCATCATATACGTTATGTTTGAAGAAGCAAAGGATAATTCTAGAGTGTGATCTGTTGCTGCGTAATGGGTGTGGACTGATTCTAGATGTTTCTGACTTGGGTTTGTCACAGGGTAGTATAGAGAATTTCATGGGTAACATGTTACTTAGGGAAGTGAATTGTTAGTATAAATAGAGAAGGAGGTTAGAGGGATATATTCTGAGTATTTTCTTATAGTCCTAGTGAGTTTTTAGGAAAGCTACAAGCCTCTCAAGTGCTCGTAATCTTCCATTTTGAGTTCAATTCCAGAATTTCTTTTGGTTCCATTTGCTGTGATTCTCTGGTTCTTATCAGATCTTTAAGAGAGTTTTTATGGATAATGTTACTCACATATAAAATGATCTTTAACACGACGCACTGCTACACGTTTCTCCCATTTTTCTCCTCCTCTGATGCATTCTCTACACAATGTACAATCACGTGGTCGAGCAACCGTTGCCCTCTTCTTACCTGCTCAACAGCCAAATCATTTGTCAGGAAGATTGGTCCCAAAAAAGAAGCAAAAATTAGAAATTTTAATTGCACAAATTAACATTTTAAATACAAAATATGCAATATCAAAAGGTTGTCCAGATACAATTTATTCAACCAGTGCACAAGAGAAACATGCAATTTTTAGTCAGATATCAAAACAGCATCACGTCGTCCACTCTTATCAAAACATGCAAGCAAAGTTCTCTTTTTATGCAATCCATAGAGCAGTCAGCAGCGGTTTTAGGAGATATTTTCTTCACAACTACACAAGATAGCCGGCTACAATCTCCTTAGTTTCAATCTAATGAATTTGACAGCAGATCACATGACCAAGCTATTGGGAATGCATTCTGTATCAAGCCCTCAAAGTGTATTTGCTCTTAATTTTTTAGATCAACATATTTATACTACAGAAAGAGAGTAAAAATCACTTTACCATTGCCAATGTCCTCAATATCAAATACATTAACAGGGCATTTTTTCTTAAGCTCTTCAGCAATCTCATCTTCAACATCTTCCAATAATACAACCTACAGGGAAGAATGGGACAAATAAAAGAAAAATTATAAATTGATGTATAAACAAAAACAAAAAAAAAGGAGAGAGAGAGAGAGAAAAAGGAAACTAATTATTTATTTATTTTGAGTTGGGAGTCATTGATGCTCACCTCAGGAAGCATCCGATACCATGCAGTAGCCACAGGGGACCATTTTGCATGTGTCTTGCCCATGCCTTTAACAGCATGAGCCTCAAGTTCAATTTCCTGGAAAATAACCATGGTCCATGACTATCTTTGATAATTGCCACAATGAGAAGCAGTAAGCAACATGTAAATTCAGAGAAGTATCTATATTGGGTTAACCAGATAGTGTAGGATTCATAAAGTAAAAGAGAAAAAAAGTTAGTGTTTTTAATTAGGCTAAAGCCTAAAAGTTTGGTGACTGAAAGTGTGAAACTGCCTCGAAAACAATTGGTATACAATTGTAATGTTCTCCAGGCATTTCCTGTAATTAGAATAATTGTTAAGGAAAAAGTAATTAGAATGTTCTCTAGGCATTTCCTGTAATGTTCTGTCTGGCTTCAGATAGATTTGGGACAAGGTAACAGTTGATCATCATTCCTTTTTCTTTTGTTTTCCTTTTTTTTATTATTTTTATGAAATACAGGAGAAGATACAAATAAGAAAGATAAACAATACATAGAAAGTGGCAAAATCCATTACCTGCCCAGGGCCAAGTTTAGCAACTATGATCTTATCTTCTGTTGGCCTGACTGGATTAGGAGGGTGATCTTGCTCACAACTAAATGAAGTATAGGTACTGGGTTTTGAATCAACCTTCTCAGTTTCCTTGCTAAACATGCTTCCAATTTGTGACCACACCAATTCTTCGGAATATACTGCAGAATAAATAATGTTAAATTAAAATAACATGAACCAAATAACAAATTTTACATCGTCTACAAAGCAATGGGAATCTACCTGTACGACGAGGCTCGTCTCTCTTGCACTGTGCATGAAGTCTGAACACAATGGTATTCTTTTCATTTGGGGTATCATTTGCTATCATCGAGAAGAAATACGAAGAAAGGAATTAACCAAGTTTCCTAAGTAACACCACAACAATGTGCATATATGTTTACCTATCTTTAAGAAAAGGAGGAAAAAGAAATGCATTCAGTGCTTTAATAAAATAGATCTAAGATCTGCATGTGTTTATCTATCTTTCGTAAAAAGTGCACAAATCAGTGAAATGAGTCAAACCTGAAAGATATTCAAACAGCCTAGGGTCAGCATTGATTGGAATGAGACCCAACCTGTGAGCAAGGACTTCATCTTGGACAAGAGAGGTATTGTTTGCAATGAGGACTTTTTCGATAGCCATTGTGGGAACCTGTATGTGCAAAAATGAAAAGAAAATAAATCCATCTCCACCGATCAACATGCTACATGCAGGGGAGATAAAACCAAAAATTATCATAAGAATTTCTACACATATGTGAAAATGGTGCTAATAAAATCAATGGCAAGGATTGATAAAAATTATTCCTCTCTTCAGTGTCAAACTTAAAACATATTTCCACAGAAAGAAACTAGCAAGCCAATTAAGAATATAGTATAAATTGTAAAATACAACTACACAAACATGAGTAATTGAGTGGTAAAGTATTTTAAACTAAAATAATGAGCAAAACTGCATTAAAAACCAAATAGCCCTTTGAAATTGTCAATCAAGTTCATGTCAATTTAGTCAAATATCAACTGAGACTCAAATTAGTATGCTACTTGGCATTTATGTCCCTTTATGCTTTAAGATTTGCCACATTATAAATGCCTAATTTAGCTTAAAACTGACTCAAGTGAAGCACTGAAATGTTTTAGTTGAAAGTTTCACCTTAAATATAATTTCTTTTTCCTTAATATTTTTGTGTTTTCTTAGAAATTGCCAGACTGGTTTAAATTCATTATGAATGTCAAAAAGTATGCTAATTTGAGCCATAAAGTTGATTTTGAAAATAAATGTCAATGAAAGAGCAAATACAGTGTATAGAATATTCTACTTGATGCATATGGGCCAAATTTTGCTCCATTGCTCATGGAATAGGAAAACAGTCCCACAATGTTTGAATGTCAAGTAACTTTGGTTCTTTGGGCTTGTGCTTAAAAATGAAAAAAGAAGGTTAATGTAGCATTCCAAGAAACTCTTAGGTAACAACAAATTCAATGTGCCACATAATAAACAGTGAAAATTTTGAAGCCAAGATTCACAGGTTCAGTGATGCAAAAGGATACAACTAGAACTGAACAACAAAATTAGATATAATTCTCTCGCATAGTGAAATATATAGATAAAGTCAAGCATTCATGAATATGTAACAACAATATAATCCCAAGAACAAGGATTAACAAGCGCACCTCAGAAATGAGAATCCTTCGAAATGCATTGGCAACTGCTGCATCAATACCAATCATATCAAACTCCATATCATCCTTGGACAGTCGAATCACTTCTACTCTAAAGTTGTCACGGAAATAATCTAAATGTGAACTATTATCTACTCCTATTGAGGCATAGGCACCAGAGTAAGTAATATTATCCGTCTGCACATACCAAAATTGTAAATCATAAGAAATTCGAAAGACAAACAGATCCATCAAATCCAGTAATCCAGACCCTCACACTTGACTAATGAGCATTAAAATCAAAAAGCATAACAAGAAAATTTAGTACTTTCTGCTTTTCCTTCTCAAAATGAATAAAACAATAACAGAATTGAAGTGCCAAAATTCAATATTTTGATGGGTCAATACTTCATTTACTTGGCAGAATAAAACTTGACATATACATATGTAACCTCACTATGCTAAGAAAAATACCCCAAAGTGCTTAAATGAGTAAACTTGGCATAATAAAACTAGACATAAAGATATGTAACTTCAATATGCCAAAAAAAAAAAAAAAAACCCTTAAATAAGTAAGCTTGGAGGAACTTGAAATAAATGAAACCACGGCCTATAAAGGAGAACTCTAAAAAGAGAAGAAAAGAAGAAGAAGATACATGAATAGGAGCATCTGAGTTGCAAACAACGCGGGTTCTTTGAAGCTGGAGGTGCGGTGGAAGCTGACCCATCGGCACATCTGGCAAATCCCATATGGAAAATTGCTTATTCTCTTCTTGGATTTCTTCCTTACCCATTGTGTCTTCTCGGACGCTTCGATTGGTTGATAACTTATTAATATCTCTATGTCCTGAATTGAGTGTTTTAGGTTCAATTGCCAAGAACGACCAACGTTATTGCTTTTATGGAGTAGGGTTTTACAGAGCAGAAATTTGGAGGCGTGGGTTTAAGGGGAAGCTGGGATTTTATGAGCGCGCCCTTACGAAATTATGGTGCTCTCTCCATCTATCTCTATTTGTTTTAATGATCAAATATGTTTTATTATCAAATGCTAAAACTTTTAAAGGGATAAATAAATAAATATTAAAGTTCATAAAAAAGAAAAAAAAAATCCAAGACTGTAAGTCAGCTTATTTGGTTCAATAAATTATGTATAACTTATTAAGTCATAGAATTAGTTTTTAATCGTATATTCGGTTCAATAAATTATGTATAACTTAGTAATTCTAAGGGCTTAACTAATGCTCACCTCCCTTATATTTTTGTTAATTCATTTCTAATTCGATTACTAATCTCTATAATTATAAAAATAAAAAACATAAACTAGTTGTAGATACTAAAAAATGTAAGAGTAATTAATTAAAACTTTCACATAAATTTACTCCACATATTAATTGATTTGGGCCATCATGATAGAGTTATTTGGACTTCTTATTTAATTCATTTTAATTATAAGCTCAACATGCGAAAGGAGTAGTTATACATGAAGACACTAAAAAAATAATAGTAATAAAAATGTAAGTATAATAATAATTTAAAAAATAAATAAATAAAAATACATAAATGGTCAATTTGTGGAAAAAAAAAAATCTCTCATACCTCTCATGTCTCTATATCTTACAAATATATATTTTTTTTCTTTTTTAGATTTTAAAATAATGAATAAATACTTTGATCTAAAAACCAAAAATCATTTTTTCTCCTCTAAAAGGAGACTTGTTACACAAGTGAAAGGGGTGGAAAAATTGAGTGAAAAAGTTGGAAGAGAGAGAAAAGAAAGAGAGAAAAAAAAAGGAAAGAAGTTAGAGACGAAGAAAGGGAAAGCGAGAAAAAAGAAAAAAAAAAAATAAGAAAATTTTTTTAGCATTTGAGATCTATCGTCATAAATTATAGGGATTATAATTCATGATATAAGTATTCTATGAGGAAGGAAAAAAGTATAATTTTTTTTTATTTTAGTTGTTATTTCATTATAGAAATATATTGACTTTATTTTTATTTTTTATTATTTATTATTATCTTCATTATTATTGTTATATGTTGTTATCTACAAATTTTAGTTGTTATTTATTGTTATATGTTGATTTTTTTTTTCATTTATTGTTATTGCTATTATTCTATGCTGTGACCTACATTTATTTTACTTATTATTGTTTCTTTTACTCATTTCCTATTTAACTATTATTATCTTGGAAAGGGTTTTCTTTTTTTCCATTTGCAATTCTTTTTTTTCCCCCTTTTCTTAACTACAATAATTAGTAAATTACTATCCTCATCTTGATTTTCTTGGATTATTTTTCAATTTATTTCTCATATCCCTACTCATTATTGTAGCCAACAAACAACTTAGGAAATGACTTTGTTGGCCTATAATTGTGCGCTTGGGTTCACTAACTATTGGTTTGGAAAGATTTGGGGAAAAACTGAAGATAGAAAGGTAAATAAAAAAAACACCGAAGGATGCGAGGAAAAAGAAAAATATGGAGGCCTTTAAAGAAAATTTCTTAAAAATGAGAGATCTAATGTCATTTCCTCTTAATTTTAAGGTCGGCACGTGTAAGTTATTAAAGGTTTTAAGGGATATCTTGGTTGTTTAATTTAATTACTAAAAAATCAGAAATAAAATCTAGTTTTTTTAATTCCCATATACTCCCTAAAGAATTACAAAACTTCTCACTTGACAATTTTCTTCTTCTTCTTCTTCAACAAATATCCATTGAAGTCTGCTTCAAAATAAACATTTTTGCTCTATATGGTTTTTTCATGCACTTGTTCTACAGCAGAAGGAATATATGTTGAAGTTGGTTAATCCAAGATTGGAGTCCAAATTTCGAAAAGAAGAGAGATAGTAAGAATGATTGAAGTAGATTGTTGTGCATACAGACTAAACACACCGTTTCACTTATTCAGGAACTTAAAACAATATCATTTTACTATGAATTTGTGCAACTCTATAAAGACTCCAAAACGCTGAGTTTTATTTATTAAGGGGTAAAATTGGAAATACAATGTAGTAGCTACAGTGATTCCAATTTTACATTTTATTATATAGATAGATTGTAGAAAAAAGTACAAAGAAGTGATGTATAGTCTTGCATTTTTTCAATTTAAATTACTTTTTATTTAATAAAAAGAGATATATGATTTACTTCATTAGAAAAAAGAATAATATATTTCCCTAATGATATTAAATTCATCTAATGTAATACTAATGTGATTTTTTTGTTGATGGGATACTGAAATGGCACTTGCATTATATCCATGTAGTGCTGACATATCGGTGCTACACGAATTTCATATTAGTAATACATCAATGTCATGTCACTAAAATTTCATATCAGTGTCATATCAGATTGACTTAACACTAGTATTATAGTCAAGATTTATAATTTTGGGGTTAAAATATAATTAAGGGTGTGCATTCAGTTAACCGAACCGAATTTTATAAGTAACCGAAATTTTTAGAACTTATAAAATATTAACCGAACGAACTAATTAAAATTTATAACCAAAATTATGTTATATAATGAAATTATAAATAAAAAATTACACAACATTGTTAAATACTTCATAAAAATAATATTAATAAACATTCTTTAAAAAATTACAATTGTCCTTTACGGTTCTACATGTTTTGATAGCGATACATAATACTTCATTATCAATAACATTAAATACATCATTTTCAATATATGTGATCAAACAATCAAAGATCTATTGATCTCCCATCTTATTGTACAACTAATTTTTTTCAAATTTTATAGCAAAAAATGATTTCTTGACTGTGGCTGTCACTACTAGTAGAACAAGAGGTAGTAGAACAAAAGATAGAGTTAGGAGTTTATAAACTAATGGATATAAAATATCATTTCTTATCTTCATTATTTATTTAGCGATATCACTAATTTTTATCATATTCATAAACTCAACGCTAGACTTTATATCAACAATATATGTTTCCAACTTATTTTCAAAAACAAATAGATAGTTGCCTACTTAACTTCAATTTTAAACCAAAAAAAAAATCCAAAAGTCAACGAATCAATTTTTAATTATTTTAAAAATAATAAAAATGTATAAATAATTATTGATTAATTTTTTTTTAAGAATAACTAGATAACTTTAAAAATAAGGAGAACAAAATAATTATTTATCATATATATATATATATATATATATATATATATATAAAAAAAATTAAAGAGGTCAATTCCCTTCTCCGCCACATGGCTATGCCACTGCTTGACACCATTATAGAAATATACCATTTTTTTCTAATAAAATATACCATAAGTCTCTTTTAGTCAAAAAAAAAATAAACCAGTAACTTAAGTTCAAAAAAAAGCGTAATTTCACATGCCACCTTTTTATACTTTTTCCTAAAGTAAAATCTGAATCCAAAAGAATTAGCACTAAAATAAAACCCTTCTATATTTATACTGGATAACTTTAAATTTGGAAAAATAAAAGTGTTGACAAACAAAATTTTCTGGACCATAAGAGAGTCCAGGAAGGACAACACTCCCCTTCAAACACCGTTGACAAAATTAAGCGCAAACTAAACTAAATGTTCATTTTTCGGCAGGAGTTGAACTTGAAAGGTTTGCACCTTTCACGAAAATGGTTTTGCCCATATTTGGCATCCTGTTTCTAGCAACTACTGGTTCTCCTCCTTTCTATTATGCCGGTGCTCACTGTTTCCACCGAAGGCCATCTCATTGCAGTCACTGTGCTTTGTTGAACAACCTGCTGGTCATTTGTTACTCTTCTTTACGTTCTTCTTCTTTGCTTCCCTCAAAGCTTCTCTCTTCGCCTCCCTGCAGCAATTTTAAATTCTTAGTTTCCAAGTTCAATAAGGGAGGAAAAAGGGGAAATTTGCTCAAGCTCCCTGGGCAGATAGGAGCCAAGATATAGTACAACTGCTGTACAATTATCTAACTATTTTTCATATTTCTGCTCCAAAAGTACCACTAACGGAGTGGAACCATGCACAAATGATAATGCATGCAATTTTTCTGATGCGTGGAAAGACGGTAAGACTTGTAGACAGACATTACCTGAGTTTTGAGATTTCCTCTTTGGAAGGAAATTTTCTCTTCTTTCTATTCTTAGGTGATTCCAAACTTTCATTATCAGAAACACCATTAGTTTGGCCCTCGTCTTTTTTTGAAGCACCTTTTTTCTTCAAAGTCTCTGCAGTTTTCTTTTCACTATTGCTATCATTTGGTTCAAAAGCTTGCTCCACCGACTCTAAAGGTTCAGATTGGGTAGCAGTGGGTATCGAATTGCTCATCTTCTTCAACTGCAAAATTAGGGGGGGAAAAAAATTACAGGGTCGTAAGTGTTGAACTAAAGGTCCAGAACTAAATGACCATGCCAAATTAGACATACATTTGCTTAGAGTAGCTAAACCAAATTCTGATTGGTCCAACCCAAGAACAGAGGACCAATGGTCATAAAGTACAAGTGATCCAGATTCCAACATGTGCTTTGCACAAGCAGTAGGCCAACGTAATAGGCTCCTCATTTGAGCCACTTGAAACCAAAATAACTAGAGCAAATTCTCGCCTTCGTGTTTAGAATTTAGGCTTATATACCAGCATATCACAATCATCATGTGAAATACTCAAAAGAATGTGTTGTCCTGAGTTTGTGGCTTGAAGTTGGGCATCTGTTTTATTACCTGGCCTATGATGCCCACAATGGGACACAATTGAATGAAAAATGGAGGTCTGTGTTCGAAGTGGAGGGCACAGATGGATAGAATTTTCTCTATTCCTATTTCAGGTAGAATTAGTACTTGGGAATATACAATGGGCGGCTAAGGGGCTACAAATTAGAGATTGTACTTTTTTCTCATTGGCAGCAGAAATATTATGTCTTGTGTTATACTGATATTTCTCTTATCTATGTGTGTGCACTGTACCCTATTTTGTGCATTCCTTCATTACATGTTGATTATTGTCACAAATAAGATTGACATTAAACAAGTATAGTGGTTAATTACAAGAGCAGCTAATGTCTACTTTCGACATCAGTAAAATATGCAGTAGACTTATGATTCAGTCATCAAGTGTAAACAACGCCTAGTTTGGAATAATAACAAGCAGTAGACTCATCATTTCACCAATTTGAAACTAACATGATTATGTCAAAAAAGTTTGGATTTGAAGTTCAACTATGGTCTGATATTCTAGCATTGATCACATAAATATAGACCATATAGAAGAACTCACAACGCATGTATTTGTTTAGTGTCAGAATTTGACAAATCATAACCAAGTCATATAATTAGTAGTTACATGGAGGTACTCAAGAAGGATGATGAGCTAAGCAGAATCTTGAAAAGCCATTAGCATTTTCATGTAAAGAATTATACCTTAGCCACAAAAAGTAAATCCTAAGACATAGTTCTTAAATTTAGCCAATCATTGTCAGAATGGGTAATGGCATTTTGAAGACCAAGATTTACCTTTGCTACAAAAAATCCATCCATGTTGTGAACATGTGGGTAGAAACGTCTTGTCTTGTCCAAAGATGGGTGAAAACGGTGTTCCCTAAAGCGGATAAACCTTAAAAAGAGAATAAGCTTTACTATTATTTTTCATTCAAATCTGAAATTTCAATTTGCAACAGCACAAACGAGTGAATATTCAGCAATACCCTGGACGCCCAAAGTCAAGTCCGCATGGCACGACTTTGACATTCCTCTTTTTAAGAGCATAGTCTATGACTGCTTCGTTCTGTAAGATAAAAGTTCAGAGTGATCAAGAATAGAGATAAGTAAGGATAACAGGAAATCCACAAGGGCATCCTCTCATACAAACCTCAGTAACCATCATGGAACATGTGGAGTAAACAATATATCCTCCAGATTTTGAGTTTGCATCAACCATGTCTATTGCAGCAAGAATCAATTGCTACAGCAAATGATTTCAAGTGTTAGAGAGAGGACCAATAAGAAAAATGAAAAACTAACGAATGAAAATAACACAACATATCCTCTAATGAAGAAAAAATAAATAATGAGAGAAAATCGTGACAATTTTTCTCAAGCTTGTGTAAAAAAAAAATCATATCGCAATCCCTGTGCAGAAGCTAGAACAACTCTTAAAAAAAGAAGAATCAGCTAATTTGCAAAAATCCCAATGCTCTTGCGTCGCATAATTGATGTGTGTTTATTTAGTATATGTTTTTTTGAGTGATTTCAATGTTTAATATAGGTTTTATTTTGATTTTAGATACTTATTATATGAAAATTCGTGTTTTTAGATTTGAGGAGTTGGAAGTGATTAGAAGTCTTTTGGGTGTGAATTTGCATGAAAAGGAGTAATTTTGCCATCGCAGACGCGACAGTCATCACACATGCAATGCTGGAATAAAACCTGAGCAGTAAAGCTATTGTCGCCGATGCGACAGCCATCACGCACACAACGACCCAAGTTCCAGATAAAGCAGTTACTGTCATGCGCGCGACGTTCATCACGTATGCGATGCCTGAGACTGCAACAACCTAACTAAAAATGCCATAGAGGAAGTTGAGAGAGAATTGGATTCTTGGAACCCTTAGGGGGCAATTTTAAGCAACTTAAGTGGGGAAACAACTAGGGGGATAGAATTTAACATGAAATAGGAGTCTTGGAGATTTAATGAGGTTTTTTCTTCTTCTTCCTTTCTCTCTCTCACTCTCTCTCTTCTTTCTTCTTCTTCTTCTCTTTCCCCTTCTTGGCTGCTGCGTTTTTCTTAGGGATTTTCAGCTGGGTTTTTGAGAGCAAGTTGAGGAATTGTTGATGACAACAACATCCATCAACTTAGAGAAAATCGTTGAGTCTATTTGAAGTTGTTTTTGAGTTTGGCTTGCGATATTGAAGATCAACTTTTTCCAAGTTTGAGTTGCTGCAATTTTTCAAGGAAGCAAACATTTTTTTCTCTTTATTTTGCTAATGCAATGTTTTGCTTGGATATTACTATGGACATTAGCATTGTTATAGTAATGTTAGGCTAATTCCTTTATGGGTGCTCTATTTAATGAAAGTTGATTTCCATTTTCAGTTCAATTGTTCTTCTTTAATTTCTTGTGTGATAATTGTTTGGCCACCAATTATTGACCTTGGAATGAAAATCATAGGGTTGAGTTATTAGGAACATCACCTTTAATTTGACCTCAAAATTGAATTGAACATTTATTAATCCATTGGTTTGGTTAGTTAATGACTTGGGTGATTGCCATGGAATCATAATTCATTGAGCTTAATTGGTTACAGGGGAATGCAAGTTGGGGGATAACATTAAATTTAGCAGTTTAATTGTCATTTTAGTTCAATTCAGTTTAGTTCAGTTTATTACCTTTAATCTCATCAAAATTGGATTAGTATGTTTAGGATCATTTTGTGGTGTTCAGTGGTAAACTTGAGTAGTTAGAATCTAAGCTAGCAATTCCGTGAGAGAATGATCTAGGGAGTGTCTTGCCAATCTACAATTGGTTCGTGCATTTGCAAGTTAACAATTTGAGTAACATCAATAATAATATGTACAGCTAGTGCAAGACAGCACCACAAATGAGCATAACCACCTTATGCATCTATCTCCAGTCCTTGCTAATATGCTGTTAAAAGAAACACTATCTTAAATGCATTACTGTAGGTTTGAGAAATCATATAAAGAACATACCTTCTGCAGATGGGCACATTTCTGTATATCTTCCAAGCTTTTAGAAGTTTTAACAGATTCATCTTTAGATATGACCTACAAAATAAACAAAACCCTTAAGGTTTCACCAAGTAGTAAATGATAGAAATGAAATGATGCCTGGGAAAAATCTGAACCAGTTGTTTACCCCAGTTCCGCTGCAGGGAGCATCCAACAACACTCTATCGACTGCATTGTGGCCCAAAACCTTGGTAAGCTGCAATTATAAAAAGGCAAAGAACAAAGGAAAAGGCATTACCATGCATGAGAGAAGCACTCTAACATAATTTTATTCTAGTATCTATAAAAATGAAAGTGTGATAAGAGATGTGAATTGGTTATTTCAATCACAATAGAATAGGTGTCTGGCCTTTTTGTCATCTACCATAATCACACTGGTATCCACTTCTAATGCAATTTCTAATAACCAATTTTTAATGTGAACAACCTAGCCTTTTTATCGTCTAATATAAATCAAATGTGGTACCCATTTCTAATGCAATTTCAATCAGCCAATTTTCAATGTCCACAAGCCAGCCAAGCAGTAGCTAGGAATTGAGGTCCAGTCATCAAGAATCCCAACAGTCCCTGATAAATAAGCAGGACACTAACCTCCCTACCATCATAGTTACAAACAACGGTGTTTGTTACTCCCATGCGGTGCAAATTTGCAGTAAGTGACTTCAGTCTCGGTACCTTCATCTCATTTGCATAAATTATTCCTGGACACAATCAAAATTAAAACATAAAGAAATTTTGAAATTACTGAAATATTATATGCTTAACTATAAAGTAAGCATAAGCACATATTAAGAATGTAAAAACAAATAAATGCACTTCTTAATATTTAGAACACTGTTTTAGCTGTTGTTCTAGCAATCAAGGTAGTCAAAGGCACAAGGCGTACTCAAGGCGATACAGTCTTTTATTGCCTGAGGCACAAGACGCAAAAAAAGCGCGTGCCTAAGTGAAATAAGGCGCAAATTTCTAATATATATATATATATATAAGAAAATATCAGCATACAATTCTAAACATAATAGGTTTCAAGTTTCAACAAAAAAATAAAAAGTTTGTACGATAAAATTCTAAATCTTATTGTAGTAAAAAAGCCAAAAATAATAGATTTAAAAAATATATATATCTTAAAACTTATCATTTATCATTAATAAATCCTAAAACCCATCACTAGAATCTCCATTCAAATCTTCATCATTAACATGTTAATGACAGAAGGTGGCAGGCTGGTAGTAGCTATACTTTTTTTAAGAATAAAAAAAATTGGACATTCTCAATGCTGGAATGAGGCAACGACTGTTGTTTGGTCTATTGTTTTAAATATAAAAAACCCTAAAAGAGTCCTAATATAACTCAAATTACAACCTAGGAAGCTTAAAGTCTGACTTTAACTCTAATGCCCTTTAAATTAAGAAAAGAAAAGGCTGCTGGGACTATCTGAACATGAAACAGATAAGGGTTAGAGAGATTTCCATGAGGCGCAAAAAGCGCACAAGCAGAGGGGTGCATCAGGCGCAGGCCTAGGCGCATCAGGCACGCGCCTGACTGAAGGCGCCTCACCTGGCATGTCCAAAGGTGCTGGGGGCTGCCAGTGCCTCGCCTGCGTGCCTAGGTGAGCGCCCCTTGCGCCTTTGACAACACTGCTAGCGATATGACGATAACTCATTAATGGCACACTAAAAATGAATTTCCTTCCCTCAAATAAAAGGAAAAGTAGATGCAGTGTACTCATGTACCCTTGGACCATTTCAAAAAACATCATATAGAAGTATGCAAACTTGGCATTTTATTAGCAAATAATAGGCAAAAAAACAAACAACTAGACGCATGAAAACCAAGTTATCCCACTCAAAGAAGCATCAAACAATAAGAATTCAGAAACAAAAGACATAATAAAGCTGGACTTAGATCTCAGCAAAGATTTAGGTCCTTCATCTTCAAATTTATATAAAGGCACCAGCGAGTCAGTGACACTAAATATACATTTTTAAATTAGAAGCTTTCCTTTGCATAGAAAATTTAAGTTGGTGTTAACTGCAACTAGTAGTGAGAATTTTTCGATTAACCATATCAAACTGATGTTTTTTGGTCTATTTGGTTCAAAAGGGTATTAATTCATGAATTATTTTACTTTCAGTTTCAATTTAGTTTAAAATTGCTCATATGAATAAAATCATTTCCAGCAAGGATTAAAAGAAAAGTGTCTTTGTCTACCAAAACTACTACAAAATCTAGAATAACCACATACCACTATTTTTCATAAGTGCAGCAACATAAGTTGTTTTACCACCTGGTGCAGCCCTGAAATAGGCATAAATTGTTATCAATAGAGGGAATAAAGTAAATACTGTTGAAGTGACCACCAGATAACATTAAATGCACCTACATTTACCAAGGTATGAAACAAAATAATAACCATTATAGATATTAAGATCACCTCTAAATCTCAAAAGAAATTTCCCCCACTCTGTGGTGAGAGAAAGAGGGAGGGTGGGAAGGAAGGACGGAAAGGAAGAGGAGGATTTTGAGGGGAAGGGGGGAAGAGAGAGAGCATGCCACTGTGTGATCGGAAATTAAGAACTACATTGATTGAAGATAATCATTCAATTCAACAGAAAATACATATACTCAATTGTCAGAGACGCATGATCTATGTCGATATGATACCTTGAGAAGTGCACCCCCATTCATTTATACATGTCTTAGATTGCATTAGAGGTTCTACCAAAGAGCTGTTACATAAAATTTCATGATGAGAATAACATGCTCACTGCAGTTGGCATGCATGAGATATTTCAGTTACTTGATTCACACAATATATCACTATACCATAATATTTTATAAGATGTTACAATGCAAAAGAAAATTCATGATTTTACAATATCATAATGAGATATATAAACTGATGAAAACTGAAATGAAAGCTGAATTAAATGGCATAGGCGCATAGCTAGCAGATATTTATCAACCAAAAAGAAATTTGCTTCTTACGCCATGTCAACAATCCGCTCCTTCTCTTGAGGAGCAAGGGCCATTACGGGCAAGAATGAGCTTGCACTTTGCAGCTGTGAACAAAAGACAATTGAAAACTAAATAAACCGTTCAAAATGTTAAAAGTGGTCGAATAAGGACTAGAAGAGGTCACTTACCATGTAGAAACCAGCCATATATTCTGGAGTGGCACCAATAGGCACTTGTGAATCGTACACAACCAGTCCAACCTACAATAAATTCAGAAGGCTCCTTCCTTGTCATAATAATGATCCAAGTAATATATAATCTACATATAAAAGAAGAGATGAAAATGATTACCTTCGACCACTTGCTTAAAGGATCAAGGTTTACTCCTCTATTTAAGAGTACATCAGCCAAATCTCGTCTCCTGGTCTAAGTACACAAGGTTTCATTGTCACATAAATTATAGAGCAGAAAATGATTGTAACAGTCAACGAAATTATTGTAACAGTCAGCATTCAGGCTTCACCTTTAAAGTGTTAGTTCGTAAGCATATAGGTCGGGGTTTTTCACAAGCCTCAACAAGGTCCATGAGTTCATTAACTGGAAACATCTGTAAGTCATAATGAAAGTCATGTTACAAAACTTTTGCATTTTACAAAAACATAATAAAAGGAACTAAACAGGCAACAAATTTATCCTAGTCACACTGGACAGGAGATCAAAGATTAAGCAAATGAAATACCTCCACCAAAACTCCAATAAGGAAATCATTATAACCATAGTATGAACACAAGTCCATTTTAAGCTGCTCAACATAATCCTTTCTCCTACTTCCCTCTTGCTTCAAATCTTTGAAATTTGACAGAACTCGGACAGCTAAATATAATATAAAAAGTTAATTGTCAATAAAAGCTAAACAAATCCATTTCAGATGACAGAAGAGACACAGAAACAGAATGAGATTATTACTTTCTCGTATCCTCCTTTGGAGATTTTGAAGGTCAGGGGGTCTGCGTGCTTCATCTTCAAGTTCCTAAGTCATTAAGTAAATAAAATAATTTTTACATGATAAGAACTACAGAAGACAAACATAATCCAATTTGAGTAAATTGCGAAGGAAAAGCAGAATTAACTGCAGACCTCCATTGTTGGCAATCTAAACTCATCAGATTCTTCAGCAATGTTGAGCCGCATTTCTTCCTCAGCATCTTTTTCTTCCTCTTCCCTCTGTTCATCAATAGCTCTTGATTTTTTCTCAATATCAGATTCATCTGAATCAGAATCTGAACCTGAATCCAAACCAGAATCTGAACCCAAATCTTCCTCTGCAGCTATGTAATAAAAAGATTCCAAAAATGTCAAAGAAAAAAAAAACATATCATAATACTAACAGTGAGAAGTATGGCACCTTCATTGTCACTTCCTTGTAGAAAATCATCGGTAATTGGGTCATCACCATCAGAAAGAATATCGGAACCAGAAGCAGAACCTTGATCGTCTTCATCAAACTTTTCCTGTTCTTCTACTTCTTCATCTGGGCTATCAGAATCATCCAATATGTCATCTTTCTTTGGGCGTTTTTCAGAGAAAATATCACTTTTTTGCTTCTTATTTGGCCGAGTCTTCTGCGATTTGGAGCCTTTTTTCTTGTTAAGTGCAGCAGGTGCCATTAAAGCTGCGTACCATACAAGAGATTTTAGCTTGAAACTGAAAGAAGGCAATTGAACAAAATCTTTACTACACTTACACTACAACTTCCAACCTCTGAGAATATAATTATTTGCTCATGTTGTTGACATGGAAGGGTAAAAGAACCAAAAATGTACATATAAATTTGAATTTTAAGCGATTGTGTGCCCAATATTAGGGTATTAACAATAAAGTGGAAAAATTATTCTGGTATGCTGCTTTTGCAATAATGTCAACAACAAAGAAAGAACGAGATTCAAGAATCACTCTTCTAAATCCCACCCTGCCCTTATTCCCATCCACAGGGCAGCCCCCACTGGGTAAGAGTGCCAGCTCCTTGACTGAACACTTCTGGCATAGCAAAGTTCTAATTCAGGAGAAGAAAAGTTTAGCTTCTTCACTTCCAAAGTAAATTAGATAAATCATAAAAAGGAGATTGGAATCCCCATATCAGCACATTATACTGCTAGTATAAGATCACAGTGAAGGAGATGATACGAATAGTAAAGCAACTGAAGAGTAACCAGCTAAAGCAAGCTGCTGCACAGGTGTTGCATGCAGAGATCATTAGCAACCAGCATACTCATTTAGAATGATTAGTGGAGCTTTTCCTTTATGTGTGGAGAGCTTCAAGATTGACATTAAACAAAAATTATAGGAAAGCAGAGTTCATCCAACCATTAAGCATGGTTCACCCAAAAAGAACTATCAGAGACTGGAAATCGTAGGAGTTCAAAGGGAACAAAATTTCAGGTTGGATAATTCTGTTCTACTCATTTACAAATATACAGTATTTAGATAAAGCAGGGTTTTTAAGCATAGCGTCCGACAGGCAAACTTGAAGGATAATGAGGTTCTATCTTACCAGTCGCGGCGGCACGTGACTGGAATAAATCCCGGAATGTATATCTCCGCAAGTGGAAGAGCACGATGAGGTGAGAAACTCCTTGATGACGAGCTGGCTAAAGAAAGGAAAGGGAAGAAGAGAGAAAGAAGAAAGGAGCGAGGGCCGGGCGGCTAGGGTTAGCCCAAAAAAACAATCTTTAGGGTTTCCAATGAAAACTACGCCGTTTTGAAATAGTAAAAAACATCTTTAGGGTTTCCGATGAAACTAATCTTTGTGATGACATAATTTTTCATATGTAAGTGTGTAATATAGAAAAATGTTATTCATTTTTTTATCAGCAACAGTGAAAAATAAAATTCATCTATTAAAAATTAAAAAATATTTAATTTTAGATTAAACGAATTTATCTTAATAAAAAAATAATGCTACTTGTGATATATTATAATCCTATATCGGTTGGCTATTTCAATATAGTACTACTTCTAAGGCCCGTATGAGATTTTTATATTTTTAATTATTTTTTAATTTTAAAAATTATTTTTAATAAAAGTATGTAAATAATTTTTTTTTTAAATAAATTTGAAAAAAACAGTTTATAAAAATTTTAAAAAATTAATTCAAAAAAATTCAAAATTTATTTTTTGGATACTCAACAGTAATTTCAAAATATTCTCATAATGGTTTAGACAATTCTTCTTTTTTAAACTAATTTTTGAAAAGAATTAAATTCAAAGTTCATCTACCTACCAAAATTTATATAGCATTAAAGTCAAACGATGTTAGGAAACCTACAGTTGGCATATAAATAATACAATTTGCTACTGTCATACTCCAAGTGACCTTTCACTATGTTGTACCTCCACAATATATTTGAGCATGAGAGAGGGTATTAAATTATAATCTCGGTTGGCTATCTCAATATAGTACTACTTAGGACTTAAATAATCTTATTTTATTGAGTTAGTTTTCGGGAAGAATTAGGTTCAATATCTATTTACCTACCAAATTTTACAATTTATCTCACTTATTTTTTATCTATTTATACTCAATATGTATTAAAATATTTATATAGTGATACAAAATAATTTAGATTATATAATATAACTTTGGAGAAAATGCTTCAAATATTGACAAATCTAATAATTTAACAGAATTTGGTGGGGAACCATTTGGCCAACAATCAAATTTCATTAATATGCTATAGTGTTTAGTAGGGATGTAATCTATTCTAGTTAATACATTGTTAGACTTAAGTTTGAGTGGATTAAAAAATTTAAATCTCAAATGACTTTTTTTTATTGTTCAAAACTCAGCCAATAAAATATTCAAATTATTCGAGTTTGATTTAATAAAATTTGAATTAACCAAGCTCTAATCGCCCTATTAAAATAAAATATATTTAAGAATAAAAGCAATTTAATAAATAATAAAAAAATAGTTTAAGTTATATTTAATCCTGAAAATACTTATTTTCGTTATTTAGCCGACTACAAAAAAATTTGGTCCACTTAACTCCTTTAATTCTATTTTTAGTTTACTTTGTCACTCATCTAATTTGTAAAACCGAATATATGACTCATTGTTGCTAATATGACACCATTGACCAAATCAAATATTTTTTCTTGTCACGTCAGAATTAGAAGGTTCTCTGTACATTTTACGAATTGAATATGAAACAAAATGAACTAAAAAATAAGTTTATATAACTAAATAGATAAAAAATTGTTACAATAGACTAAATACCGAAAATATATTCAGAACTAGATATAACTTAAGTCTAAAAAAAATTAACTACTCAGTTAAATACACGAATCCTACGATTCGAATATGGTAATATTTAAGCTCGACTCAGAAACTATTTATGAGTCCAACTCGATTAGCTTTGACTCGGTGACACCCTGTTTAACGAGTATTAATACATCAACGTGCCGTAATAAATGTTAATCGGTGGGGCACCGTTTGGCCAGCAAATGAATGAGAAATTCAAAGGCTACGGACGAAAGTTTGAGATAAAGTGATGTAATGTCAGCAGTATGAAGTATGAACACCCATTTTCGTCAAAATTTAGTTGAAAGTGACGTCTTTTTTATTTATATTAATTAGGCTAAACTCATCACACCACCCTAAATTTTTCAATTTTTCCCGATTAGTCCTTCGATCAGTTTTTTATATTAGTTGTCCTGAAATTCTTTTTTTTTTTTTTTTATCCAATTGGACTTCTATAAAATTTTAAAAATATAATTTGCTCATCATACGGACGTGACAGTCGGAATCATATTAAAAATATAAAATTACATTTTAGTTGTCAAATCAGTACGGAAATCAAAGTGTTATATTTTTAAAATTTTATAGAAAGCAAACTGGACAAAAAATTAATTTTAAGAGAGAACCGATACCAAAAACCAATTAATGGAGCTAACCGAGAACAATTAACAAATTCGGAGTGTTTGAGATGAATTATGTCTATTAATTAAATAAATTTGTCTATTTACTATGGTAATGAGAATTCCATGATGGAATTATATCAGCAAAATTAAATTTATTTTTCTTTTTAATAATAATAATTATGTATAGATTGAGTATTGAAAAATAGTTTGATTGATATTTTCATTATTGTGAGAATTAGGAGATGTTTCAAGTCAGAATCTCTTCGCCACTATATACTAATATTTGTGGTAGTTAACAGCGAAGTTAGGATTCTAAGTTATTAGATGTAATAACTCAAGATCCTAAGTCAGGATAAAATTTTATATACTAGATTTCAATAATCTTACATGAGATCAACAAATCTTAAAAAAATTGTATATTTTTATATATTATTATATATATTTTAAAAAATTAAGTGAATATGATTGTCCATTCTCAACTCAATGCAGTTCCATATTGATAATAATTTATTATATTTGTAGTGAATATAATAGAAGAATTACTCTTATTATGTGGTTTCAATAATACAGTTTTAAAATTTAACTAACACTTATATAAATTGACCGAATGGATTAATTGGCATAGACTTAGATTAATTGGAGCTGACTGAATTAAATATATCCAATTATAATTATATAATTAGATTAGAGCATAACTATTTAATCTAATTAACTATTTCATTTATCAATTCATATAAGTACACGTTAGTTTGAAAAATGATTTTATACTACTAAAATTAGGTTTATTTAAAAAAATAAAACTTGATGTAATTTGAATAGAATTATTAAAAAATTAGATATAATTATGAAATTCAAAAAAAAATTTATAATTTTCCCCAGAAAAAAAATAATATTGGAATCAAATTAATTTCTTAGCTATGCTAAGCTAGACAAATGGTAGCAATGTAATCGGTGGCCATTCCCGATTTCCATGCAGTGGGGACATTTTTTTTTTCTTTGTCAACGGACGAATTACTTGTGTTGTTTTTTCTACGAGGTGTTCGGTTCGAAACTTGTCAGACGTAATTGTGCTTTATTGCCGCTAAAAGACTATGTTCTGGGTGGACCAATTAATTTTTCAAGAACCTTATCTCATGTATATGCCAGTTGACAGGCTCAGCAATTACATATTCTTATAAATTATAATCTGTATTCAAAATTTCTGCACCGATCAAGTTAGAAAAAAAAAATATTATAACACTTGAGTAGCTTAAATGATAATAATAATAATTTTCAATTTTCTGAAAAAGAAAATTATACTATTATGAAGATAATTAATAGTGTTATGCAAAAGGGAATGTAAAATCCATTACGTGTGCTATCTATTTTTTTAATTAAATAAGTTTAATAATTATTATTTGCCAATTTTGTAAATAGTTATTTTAAAAAAAAAAAAAAACTAAAGAGTTAAGATTTACAATCCATGCCTGTATGGTTATATAAATAAGAGAAAACTCTAACCAACATAATTTAGGTGAATATCGCGATTAAAATTTGGAGTTCAAATTTTCAATGGGATCCATTATTAATAAAGGAAAACCCTAATGAATCTATTTGATCAGCTACAAATTGGAGGCCACATTTTGAATTTACAGAGGATATTTTTAATTTAAATTTTTAGCTAACTGTGAATTAGATTAATGGGTGGCTCTCCTTGATTAGTTGCCTTTGAAGTTAATTAATTAGGTGGCATTCAACGTTGAGTTTCTTAAACGGAAAACTCAATTAACAAAATTATTAAATTAATAAAATGCTAATTGACAAAAATTTCCTTTCCTTGGTGAGAGACATTCCATTAAAAACGGATCAACAACCAGAAACAAAACAAACTAACAGTCACATACTTCCCATATTCAGTGGAATCTTAATGGGATGGAAGAATCTCTTCCACATGAAGAGTTATGGTATCGAGAAATTGTTAGGTAGAATGAACATATACCGTTATTCGTAGACTAATTCTATCACACTATGATATATATATATATATATAATTATTTTATTCACATTAGTTCATCTGAATACAACAATTAATAAATCTGCATAAGTGATTGGCTTTAGTGTATAGATGACGCACTAAAAATTTCTAGGAAGACAAGTTGAGAATACAGACATGTATTTAGCCAAGATTCACTGTAAACTAATTTGTGGCCATACAACTTGCAATAACTAAATATAGGCCAAACCTTAACAAGAAGATTCTGGCTTTAGTTGCTATTATTTTGTTTGTAGTATTTTGTAAGTTGCATATAAAAATTAGCTGTCAAGGCCTAATTCAGAAGTTACTGTTGGCAAATTCTTCTAGTTAACTCTGTTGAGATCTGTAGCCCATTGAATGATTCCATCCTCTTCAGCCTAAAGCTGACAGGAATATTGAAGCGGGGATTCAAGATTATGGCAAGCTCCAATACTGATCCTGTCCCCAAACAAGGTAGAGAATTGTTTTCTTTTCTTTGTTTAATTTTCATCAAATTAACCTTCTTGTAATGATTCTTTTAAGCAAAATTCATGTAATGTGTGTAGGGGATGATGAGGAGGAAGTTAATGACAATCCCATCGAGCAAGTGCGGATGACGGTTCCTATCACCGATGATCCTACACAAACTGTGCTGACATTTCGCACATGGGTTCTTGGGCTGTCAGCTTGCATACTTCTTGCCTTTGTGAACCAGTTCTTTGGCTACCGTACCAATCAGCTGTATGTTGGTTCAGTTTCAGCACAAATTGTGGTTCTTCCTCTTGGAAAGTTTTTGGCTGCTGTTCTTCCTACAAAGAAAGTTACATTCCCATTTACGAAATGGAAATTTTCCATGAATCCAGGGCCTTTCAGCTTGAAAGAACACGTGCTCATTACCATTTTAGCAAGCTGTGGAGCCAATGGTGTTTATGCTGTAAATATCATTACTTCTGTCAAGGCTTTCTATCGGAGGCAGATGAATCCTGTTGCAGCTATGTTATTGGCCCAAACAACTCAGGTATTTGATTGCACAACAGCTATCAGGTCACTTTTTTACATGTAGAAAATCTTATATATTCTTTATATTGAATTTCCAGTTACTTGGATATGGCTGGGCTGGTATTTTCCGCAAATTTCTGGTAGATTCACCATACATGTGGTGGCCGTCGAATCTCGTTCAAGTCTCTTTATTCAGGTATAACTTTTTCATCTGTAAATCTATAAAAGAGAAATTTTGATCTCAAATCTGACATCATACAATTTCTGTAGAGCATTACATGATGAGGAAAAGAGACCAAAGAGAGGACTTACCAGGCTGCAATTCTTTGCTATTGTTTTCATATCAAGCTTCTCTTATTATGTACTTCCAGGCTACCTTTTCCCTTCTTTGTCAACAATCTCCTTTGTTTGTTGGATATGGAAAGATTCAATCACTGCACAACAGATTGGTTCAGGTCTAAATGGGCTCGGTATTGGCTCCTTTGGCCTTGACTGGGCAACCGTCGCGAGTTTCTTGGGGAGCCCCTTGGCTGTACCCTTCTTTGCAATTGCAAACACTCTAGCTGGTTATTTCTTGATTATGTATATAATTGTGCCCATTGCATATTGGTCTAACTCATTTGGAGCAAAGAAATTCCCCATCTATTCTTCTCATACTTTTGATTTTGATGGTCAAACATACAACATTTCAAGAATTCTGAACGACAAGAACTTTGACATCAATCTTGATGCTTATAACAATTACAGCAAGCTCTATCTCAGTGTTCTTTTTGCTTATGTATATGGATTTAGCTTTGCGGCTTTGATGGCTACTATCTCTCATGTTGCACTCTTTGAAGGAAAGTAAGTTTCCCTTTTAATTTATTCTTTCTTTTGTATTATTATTATTGCAATAATCATATTTTTAGGTGATAATTTTACTTGTAAAACAATGAATGTATAGGACTATTTGGATACTGTGGAAGAAGACTACCACTGCAGTGAAAGATCAATATGCTGATGTGCATACTAGAATTATGAAGAAGAACTATGAATCAGTGCCTGAATGGTGGTTTATCATAGTTTTGGTTATATCAGTGGGTTTAGCTCTTCTTGCTGTAGAAGGTTTTAATCAACAGTTACAACTTCCATGGTGGGGGCTTCTTTTTGCTTGTGGCATTGCACTTTTCTTCACCCTGCCCATTGGAGTTGTTCAGGCCTCAACAAACATGGTATTGATCCAAACATAAAAATTATATTTTTCTTGTATGAGAATAACTTGTTCTGATAAAATTTGTTTTGATATAATAGCAAATGGGGCTAAATGTGATCACAGAGTTGATCATCGGATACATATACCCGGGAAGGCCGCTAGCTAATGTTGCTTTCAAGACTTATGGCTACATCAGTATGAGTCAAGCCCTCTTGTTTCTGCAAGATTTCAAATTAGGCCACTACATGAAAATCCCTCCCAGATCCATGTTTCTAGTTCAGGTGAATTATGTTGTCTTATTCGTCTTTCTTGTTCAATTGTCTTATTTTTAATTAATGTAAAAATGATCTGAACTTTGTCTTCTAAATTTGTGCACATATGTAAAGTTGGTGGGAACAATAGTGGCTTCAAGTGTCTACTTCGGCACAGCCTGGTGGCTTCTGTCAACTGTTCCCAACATATGCAGACCAGAACTTCTACCAGATGGAAGTCCATGGACATGTCCTGGAGATGATGTTTTCTACAATGCTTCAATCATATGGGGAATCATTGGACCTCTGAGAATGTTCGGAAGCTTAGGCGTATATTCAGCAATGAGTTGGTTCTTCCTAATAGGAGCAGTTGCGCCAATTCCCATTTGGTTCCTGTCTCGAAAGTTTCCTGAGAAAAAATGGATTAAGCTGATTCACATGCCTATTTTCTTGTCAGCTACATCAAACATGCCTCCAGCAAAGGCTGTCCATTTCATCACATGGGGAATTGTGGGTGTATTCTTCAACTTCTATGTTTATAGAAGGTATAAAGGCTGGTGGGCAAGACATAATTACATATTATCAGCTGGCCTGGATGCCGGTGTTGCCTTCATGGGAATATTCCTGTTCTTTGCTCTTCAATCCTATGATATCTACGGTCCTGCTTGGTGGGGTCTGGATAGTACAGACCATTGTCCGATCGCTAAGTGCCCCACTCAACCAGGGATTGTGGTGGAGGGATGCCCCCAGCCATGACAAAAATATGCTCCAAGGTTCCTTGCCAACAATGACAACAATGCTCTGCATGTGGACAGAAAAATACTCATCACATTGCCATTTCATTCTCTCATATAGGATTATATAATTTGTAAAAATGGCTATTTTTCTGTTTCGTTTGCTCTGCTTTCGTTCTTGGTTTAAGCTTTTGTCATTTGGATCATCTTAATATATAGATAACAGCTTCTTGTTAATTTTATCCTTTTGTTATTTCTGGTTTTCTTTTACTTTTACAATTTCAAGACAGGTTCTCAAGTTTAATTTTAACAACAATAACCCATTTGCTGAATGAGAAGAAATTAATGAATTTCTTGTTTGGAAATTCCCAAAAAAAGGCAAAATGTTTTAGGCAATGCTTATGTAAGAGATAATTCTACAAATGGTACTAAACCTTATCACTTTGTTACAAATTTATACCAGACTTTTTAATTGTAACATATTGGTACCAAAATTTTTATAAATGCTGCAATTTGGTACCCAGTCATTATTCCATAATTCCAGTAAAACAAGATAATATGTCAGTCTGATGGCACATTATCGACACATTATCTGTTTTTTCTAGAATTTTGATTTTGATATTAAATTGCAACATTTATAAAAAGTTTGGTACTAATTTGTAACAATTAAAATTTTGGTACGAATTTGTAACAAAATGATAAAATTTGGTACCATTTATACATTTATCCCCTCATGTAACATAATTTATTGAACCAGTATGCTAAGTCAATGCTTTTCTAATATATATTCAAGCTAGTCAGTCCAATCAAAAGTAATTAAATAACTTGAAGCAAGGTGTTTCTGTAGAGAAGACATTGAGTTCCTTCTCTGCCAAAACTTTTAACACGCTACGGATTCAGTTGATATGTTACTACAAAATTTTCTTTTGAACAAGGACCAAACAATTCCCAATGTCTATCAATAACGTTTCAATTCAAACATGCCTCCTCCACCGAGTTGCAGCAAGATACATTTATGTAAGCCAGGAGCTACATAGAATAAGAAACAACAGGTGAAAAGGCACTGATCCACACTACTTGAAAAGATCCGGATTCAGCCAGTCCCTGTAATTAGAGATGAATTAACTAACTAGTAAGATTTCAATTGAATAGAACTGATATGCAAAGCTATGCATATGAATGCAAAAGCACACGAAATTGCATAAATGTTGCACTTACTTGGTAATATCATCAAGGTGATCATCAAAATCTACCACATCCTGCCACTTCTTGGACGAAATATAATCCAATAACACAACATTTGCTGCTGGCTCCTTAAATATCAACCTGCTGCTTCCATCTGATCCAGCTAATTTCCAGTTTCTTGAAGCATCCCTTGTATAAAGCTAGAGCATGAAGAGAAACACAATATTCGACTCATGATGATTAACTAAATAAGAAACTTAGGAGCTAATTTATTATACAGTAACTGAACAATTAATTCAAGATGATAGTAATTCAAGTGCCAAAACGGCAGTTGATCAAAATGGTCTGATTTTTGCAGAGTCATGTCCTACTACTGAATCTAGGACTTGGCAGAATTGATTCATGATTGAGAACTGCATTGAAAATATGACATAAGAGAACCCAAAGTTCGGCTACTGGAGAAATTTCAATCATATAACTTCAGACACCATGTTTGACGTATAGTCATTAGGAATGTGTTAACCCTTAAACAACATATCTCCACAATAAATTTCAAAGAAATGAACAAAAATCAAAATCATGGCACTGCTGGCAAAGAAGTGCCTTAACAGGTAAACATGAACAAGTTCCATAATCACCAAATGATATTTTGCAAAATTTTGACAGTAAATATGCGCATATTCATCACTTATCTGACATTGACTTGGTTATTTGAACTCTAGGCCAGGTTTCAAAATCACTCAAGTCCAAATATCATTTCACCAAACCCTGAGCAGAGGAGTAGGCTTCCTGAGGAAGCAACCAACTAATATACTCGCAAACATTTTTCTCATGTTTTTTCTTCTACTCATCTCTTCGCTTTCAGTATTTATATGTCACCTATTACAACTGACTGCTTCAAATGTAGCACACTCTTCGAGCACAGACATTGTCACTCTTCAGTAATATGAAGTTTACACCAAAAGACCAGAATTTTATCCACTTCTTTGGCATAAATAATGTGGGTCGATGATCAGGAACCAGGCAGCCTGCTAACTTACAATATTTTTTTTGGGTTACCGTGCTTTTTTGTCAGTTTTTTTTTTATTTTAATTTTCTCACTTTTATTGCTCTCACTTATCAAAAGAACAATAAAAAAAATGCAAACCTAGAAATCATATTAGCCATCCACTTCTCATATGTTGCCTCCGGCTAATGTAGAACCATCAGCCAATTTTCTATGACTACATAATAATCAACAGGAATTTTTGCCCTTTTCCAAGACCAATATAATCAATTCAGTATAAACATCCATGGTGATCCGATCCCACCAATGTCAAGAATATCAATCATGGAAATTAACCTTCCACTATTTCCAAGTTTTCTAATCAAGTCCAAATATAAACATAGACTTCATGTTATCCAAGTTTTCTATTCTAACATCAAGTAAAATTCCTTCTCAATGTTTTCTTATTTCTTCCAAATGAAAGGATAGATCAAAGAAACTAACCTGCATAATAGGGCTTCGCTCTTTCTCCTTTGCTAATGCTTCAAGCTTTTTGTTATCTAACTACAGAGAATAACACAATAAAATCTTATCAAGAAACTAGCAAAAATAAAATGAAAAACCAAGTCCATAAATGAAGACAAAGCAAAAATAGCATAAATACATACCAAGAGAATGGCAGCTTGGGGAAAGTAGCGAAAAATGTGATCCCCAATATTCTTGGCTACATTACCAAGCTCAAAATCATCAAATCTCTCATTTGCATGGAAATAACCCACTATTCCCAGACCCTGAGCACCATAATACTCTTCTATCTGTTTAGGGGGAAAAAATTCAACAAAACCAAAAATCACCAGATACTAAAAGTTCATAACTTTATTAAATTTTTAAATCACTTTTTCAAGGGTCAAAATAATTAAAGCATCAGCTTTAAAAAAAAAAACAAAGGCCTAGGAATTTTCCAATAATGGATAGGCATAAAAAGTTTGCATATTTTGAACAGTGGATTTGGAGGACTAAAGATACTAAGCATATACCATTATGAGGGAGATCTCCAAAGGAGAGAGGAGGCCGAGGTGATTGTGAAAAAGAGGGACGGAGTCGGAAATCTCAACGACGCCATCGGTGGATCGGCCGAGTAAAACGCCGTTAACGGCGGTAGACTTGTGTTTGAGGGCGTGGAGAACCAGCTTTATGTAGGCACTCTGCGACATCTCGTACTTCAGCTCCCCGCCACCACCCATTTTCTTCTCCAAAATTCTATGTATTCTACGCTTTCTTCTCCGGATAAAATAATTCCAACACCACGACAAGCTCTGCTTTTATGCGCGCTGCGACTTGTGAATCGTGGATCGGGAATGCCGATATCGACCACAAATGCGATGCCGTTTTATTTATTTATTTATTCTTAACGTTGGTCCATCGAACTTCGTTAATTACAATGTAAGACGGTTGACTCTTTGCATGTCCTGAACAATATTATTATTGTTTTGTGCGAAACTCATTATTTCTTTGCTTAAAAAATATTAAAATTTATAGATTTTAAAAAAAATTTAATCAATTGAAATTTTTTTTTGCTTTTTAAAGATTTTATTTTCTAGATAGAAAAATTTAAAATCTATAAATTTTAATTAACGAGAAATTTTTATTAATTTTTTTATTTTAAAATTATACCTAATAAATTAATAATATTTTAAAACTATCCTTAATCATAAAAAAATAAAAATTATTTTTTCTAATTTTAACTAATTATTTTATTATTATTATAAATTAAATTATTAATAAAAAAATATTTTTAACAATATAATTAAACTTTACAGTGTATAATAATTTTATTTTTTTATTGCAGAATTAATTGTATATGCTTAATTAATAATAAATTAATAGAAAATTAATTGTTAAATTCATTGATTGTGGTCATTAAACTAAACATAAGTATAAAGATAATTATATCGTTAATTTTTGGATTTTATAGTCAAATAAAACTATAGAATTTTTATAATCTATTAATTTTATAAAATTCATAAATTTTAAAATCTTTCAATCTAAACGGAACTTAAACAAATATGATTTTAGTTTGGAATTCCGAATCTATAGATACTATTTTTCAATCAATTACAAGGTAGGGAAGAGGATATTGAGACTCGAATCTGGATTATTTGGGAGGCTCCTAAAATCTTAAACTAATTAGGCCACAATTGATTCTCAATATATGGAGATTATTAGAAATATGATATATTTATTTTAGTTCGGAAGATAAAAAAAAATATGTTTAGTATGTCCCAATTTGGAATAAAAATTTTTTATTCTAAATTTGAGTTTGATATTTTATTTTAATTTTTGAGTTAAAATATTTGAAAAATAGAATTCTCATTTCTGTATAAAAATTGGATTCTTAAATATTCAAAATTTATTTGTATTCAAAATTCTTGAACAAATATAAAAATAGGATTTCAATTCCTATTATATAAAATTATGAATATAGCAAGAGAAATATTAAAATATTAAAACACCAATCTAAAATGCTAGATATGTATGCCCTCAATGGCATATAGAATTCAGTTCCCTATCTAAGATCTCAAATTCAAGACCCTCAAAAAAAAAAAAAAAATACACCAAACTAAAATTAGGAATCCACTTTCATTTTGTCCTCTTGATTAATTTTTTGTTCAAATTATTTCTTATATTTTATTTTTATTTTATATTATCTCTTTAAAATTTAAATTTCATCATAATTTACCATTTGATATTGATGTATTTTTTCGACATATTATGTCATTATATGGTGACTAAATATGTTATATTTTTAAATTTTTAAAGAGCAAAATAAACCAAAAATAGATTATAAGGACAATTTAAAGTATCTTCAATAGTATTTTTTATTTTAAAGAGCATTTTAAAATATCTTTAAATATAGAGAGTAAAAAAAATTTTACAATTCCACAAGACTCTTTATATTTTTATTTTTTATTTTATTTTATCTATTATAAATTAATATTTATCAAAAGAAAAAAAATAAATTGTTTTTATTATAAGAAAAGAGAAAAATAATACATAAAAAAAATAGAATATACACATAAATTAGTGTGTTTTAAATATAGAGAGTTAAATTCACCATTTTCTCTAAATTTTAAAAATAAAGACTCTATTAAACTATTTTTATGAATTCAAGCTTAAAAATAAAAAGCATGTTGGAATGTTGTAAATTAAAAAGAGATAATTACCCCACATAATCTTTTTAAAACAATATCCCACAAACACAACCCCTTTCATAAAATTCATAAACAACCGCTGCATAAAACAATATTATCTAAATAATAAAACATAATTACCTCATTTGTCTCAATACTCTCTCTCTTTATTTTTCTAACGCTATTATATCTCTCATGATTTCTATCTCCATTAAACCTCTCTACTATTTTTATCAAACTCACTTTCTCTCATCACTCATTATCTATTCCATTGTTTTAAATACCTCCTCTATTCCATAATTTTTCCATTGACGAGCAGTACTAGACAACAGCAATCCTTACTCAGAGAGTTGGATGAGAATCCACATTTGACTAAATCAAGACTAGTAGATTCCACTATCGTCGATGATCGTTATGTCCTTCACAACTGCTGCCCGATCCCCTGTCTTTGTTAGGCACTGAATCTTCCAGTGACAAAGCTAAAGAATGCCTCTTGGATTATATTTTTGGACAACCTAATTAGTTGGTAGAAAATTTCACCGAAGATTAGCTCTTTTCACTCTTCCTATTATTATTTTTCTAATTTTTGTTTCTTGTCCTCTTTGGTTTGTAGTTGATAAAAATAGAATGTGAACCCTAACTTTAGGGAAGAGTAGTGTATTTTTATTTAGCTATTTAATAAAGAAGCTCATCTCAATCTTCTCTTTTTGCTTTTTTCTTTTAAGTTGTTTAATTTTAGAATGTTCAGTTTATCTTTTCAAGCAAGCTTGAATGAATAATGATGTACTGTATTTTGTTTCAAAAAAAATTGATGGTGCCGTGATTGCTATTTTGATAAATATTGGAACTAACCTGATAAGCTGCTATATTGACTGCTAGTTTATATATCTCACCACATTGATTTGGTCACTTTCAATTATAAAGCCATTTGCCGACAAAATTCTTTTTAGTCAGTTCTAAACTATTTTGAAATGAATGGCAGTTTAATGTTTTGCTAGAGTTGTTTCTAGCTTTTTTGTTCCTTGATTTCATTAAAGAAATAGAAGTTTCGCCACTATGATTATGTCAATATGCGGTATTAATAGACTTATTTCTTCAACTACGAGGTTTGCATTTCTAAGATACGAAATATACTATTCTTCTTTCTTGTATTCTTTTTTTATGTTGTGCAGGTTGTGCAATATTTAGTATCATATAATATAACATACATATAATATGTCGATTTAGTATAAAGTTTACACTTGTCCAAGATTTAATATCATATAATATGAATATGACTTGCATATAACATACGTATAATGTCGCTTGTTAGGCAAAATGAAAACATAATGCAAGTTGTGCAAGATTTAGTATTATATAATGCAAATATAAACTGCATATAATCTACATTTAACATCGCTAATATTAGGAAGTTAAAAATTCAATACAAGAACAGCATACTGCTTTGTTATTTTCAGACTCGCTCTATTATTATCTAAACATGTAATATCCTTAAAAAAATATTGTATTCCTCATCATATATTGATATACCGATAATATACTATTTATTATTCACATGTTTTTTTAAGATCATATTTTTCAATTTTGACTATTTTATAATAACATAACTATAAAATTTTATTGGATTGTATACTATTTTCTACCATACATAATCAACATATACCGTACATATAAAGTTTGAATAGCTGTAGTTTATGAAACATCCATGATAAATTTTTTTTATTTTTAATCCCCTTCCATTATTAAATAATAAAAATAAAATAAACATATAATATAACTAAAAAAATGGAAATTTGATATCTTCAAAAAATATTGTCGTTCTATAAAAAAATTAAATATATTTAAATGTTATACATAAAATTGTTTAAATTATTTCCATCTATAGTTTGATATTTACTTTCATATAAAACAAATATCAAAGTTAATGGAAAGACTATGGTTGTTAATGGCTTTAGGCCATTCAATTGTACCTTATCTCCTAATATCATTCCTAGAATCATCATATATAAACAAATAAAAGATGGCCAAAGAACCGTCCAAATAAAGGCTCATTTCCAATAAATGCTGCACAAATTAAGGGGAAAAAGTGGATTAACTGATTTGATCAGTATTAATGACCCTTTTTCCGGAATCTTCAAATGTGCTAATTCTGGGTTTTACAATTTTTTCAAATCACATTTTTGAAAATATGTTATACCCGGTTATATTTGTGTAATTTATCTATTTTCTCCATGTCTTTTTCCCAATTAAAAATCTCTGTTGAAATACTGTGTCGGGCATTGGCTGATTTTAGATGTTACTTCTGAAAATTAAATCAATTGACAAACAGGGTAACATAGTCCTATAAACCAATCCAACTTGAATTATGGAAATAACCAAGTCGTATCAGGTCCAACAATAAATCGATTAAAATTGAATTTATTAAAATTTATGGTCTTTTACCTTTTATAAACCGTGGATATTCAGAATTACATTTCAATAATTTGCTGATTTTAAATTTTTCAAATTTGAATATTTCGTTGATTCTAAATTTTTCGTAAGAAAATATTTCCCTCATATAAATTAAAAATAAAAAGTATCCATTAAATGCATTTTTGCCTTTATTTTCCCAAAAAAAAAAAACTTAAAAATATAATTGATTATACAAGTACAAATCAGATTGCTTATATAAGAATATTGATTAAAATTAGATTCAATTAAGTATTTACAAATGAATAAATCAGCATTTTCTCCATTTCAACATTTTTTTCAAAATCCAACCAATACCAATATACCCAAAATTAATATGAATCACAAACTGACCAAAAAATAGAGCACATAACTCCCTTTCGGATATTATAATACTCACATAACTTCTTTTTTTTTTTTGGGGGGGGACATATAATACTCACATAACTTGAAAAAGAACAAGTCTAAATAAAAACATAAATGCTCAATTGTTTTACACATTCAAAATGGACAAAACAAATAAAAATGCAATAGAAAGCCTCAAATTATTTTTTTCATTCAAAATCCATGTCAAAAGAAAATTTCCATTTGTTTCTTGTACAGCAAAAAAAAAAAAAAATTTCCAACAACCGCTACAGCTAACTGTTGAACCAACATGTAAACAAATACACATCACTGCATAAACCACCAGCAAAGAATCAGGTTTATTTAACATTTAAAAAACAAGCAATCCCAGTAACCGCTTTCACAAGCTATTAAACTTCCCACCCAACTTAGGACAAGGGAAAGGAAGACTATGACTAACCATCATATTTGTATCCACCTGGCAAATATAGTTAAGATGCTTGCATCTTTCCCCTCGTTGGTAGGTCTCTAGATCATTCATTCTACTTTTAAGTGTAGAATGCCTCCCAACTGGGATAATCTATAATCAGTTCCTCCTTTTTCTTACAAGGATTAGGTAAAACTATAATAAATTATTATCTGCAATAGAATGGTGCATCTAAATTATTTGCCTAATCCATAGAATGGCGTCTGCCTGAATCCAATAAAGAATTAAGAATAAATATAAACATAAAAGGCCCAACTGCTACTCTGGACATTTATAGCCAAATAAGTATGAATAAATGAAATCTCTATCTAGATAGGCTAAGAGAAATAACAAATATAGACAGCTAGTTGAATCCAATTAAGAATAAACATCAATGTAAAAGGTCTAACTGCTACTCTGGATATATAAAACCAACAGGTATAAATAGTCAAGATCTCTATCTAGACAAACTAGAAAAATAGCAGCAAGCTCCAAACTGAGATACTACAGTCTACAACATAGGCTATATTAAAAATTGCTAAACAAATTAATCAGAGACACCAAGAGCTAAGTTCAAACAAAACTACGAAGTCTGTCTAAAGCATACATAGGAAAAAAAAAAATAATCTAATCAAGGAGTTCAGTTGATCCTTAAAAGCTTCCTCAATCGCTGTGATAGAAGATTTTCTAGTACATGTGAGACAGTGTCTATAATTTCAGAGGGCTTTAAACTACAGGGCTGTCTGAAACTTCTAGGCAAAGCTTAAGCAACTGCATGATATAATGCCTTCTACCTTGCATAAGGATGATATCGACTACTGCCGCTATAGCCTCCCCTGCCATAAAGACCACCTGCTCCTCCATAACTAGCACCTGGACCAGATTCATAACCCCCACCGTAACCTGTACTTCCATAACTTCCATATCCCTCACCTCCCCGAACATAACCTCCTAAGCCACTACCACCATAACCTCCGCCAAATCCGCCACTATATGGTCCAAAGCGACCAGAATAACCAAGGGAAGATTCACCTCGGTAACCACCTAAGCTACTCCCTCCAAAACTCCCATAGCCACCACCAAAGTCCCCACCACCACTTCCATACCCATAACCACCACCACCACCAAGTCTACCACCCACACTCCCAGGAGTCCTATAGGGACCAGGACCAAACCCTCCATCAAACCCCCCATAAGAACCTCCAAATCCACCAAAGCCGTCATTGTAAGAACGGCCCCTAGAATTGCTACCATATGCAGGAGCAGGTGGTGGGTTTGAGGCTTTCTTTGGTTCAGCTTTCTTGATCTCCACCTACAACAAAGCAACTTGTTAACCTAGATTCTGCAGTAGGCAAACTATCATGAGCCCTTTCCTGTAATCTATTACCTGTAAGGATCTCCACTGCTATATTAGAGATATTAAGTAAAAAAAAAAACTAGCAGCACTATCTACATCTGAAAATTGATGATTGGCAAAATAAAAAACTGGGGGCTGTGGTTTGGACATTTAACAAAAAACAAAGAGGAACAAATAATGTCTGCATCACCACAAAAAGGGATCTGTTTACATTCTTATTTCTTTGAAGCCATCTAAACAAGCTCACCTGAGTACCAGCCATATCTATCATATTTCCCGTGGATAACATTTCATCTACAATTTCTTCACTGTCAAAAATAATAAACCCGAAACCTCGAGACCGGTTAGTTTCATGATCGCGTATGATCTGATGTTCCACCACTTTCCCATATTTAGAGAAGAAATTCTTGAACTCATCTGAAATTTTCAAAATGCCATTGAAAAATGTAAAGGGAACACCCTACAACAGTCAACTAACTTCTACTCCAGAACACATTACAACTTTGAAATCCTTACCTTCGGTGACTGATGATGGAATTCCACCAACAAATATCTTCTTTGTTTTGAAATCCTTAGATTGCCCAGAACCTTTAGGAATAGTCCTCTTTATCTCTACCTGTTCAAATGTTAATTGTTAGCAAGTGGAGTGCCGCAAAATTAAAGAAAAAATGAAAAAGGAATATAATAAGCATTAGGAAAATGGGAACAGTCATAATAATGTTGCATCACAAGTACAAAAAGGTATGGCTGATGATTGCAGTTGCTCTAACAAAAAATAGAGCAGATGATAAACAAATGAATATAAAAGCCATTGAATTACTGACTTTATTTAATAATGAACCTACAAGTTAAAACAAGCTAAACTAAAGCATACAAATATTACATCACAATAACATCAAGGAAAATCGGTATAATGATTGAATGCAAATGATAACAAAGAACTTAGAAAGCCACTTGACAGCCGGGTTCTCTACACAATCAGACTGCCTTTCAAAACAAACTGAAGTAATGCAATAGTAGGCATGACTAACTCATCTTTCCAGGACATAACACAAATGCCATTATGTAAAATAAAGATTAAAAAGGCACATCAATTCAAGTAAACATATTTCCACCTGTTTCCCATTGATGACATGGGTGTCTTCAATAACTTTGTCAACAACTGAAGGATCTGCATAGGTTATAAAACCAAAGCCCCTAGGCTGTCCAGTGTACCGATCTTTCATAATTACTGAGTCGGTAATCTCCCCATACTTGCCAAAATGTTTGTTAAAAGTAGCTGCAATTCATCATCTCAATATAAACATAACTCCACAAACAAAAATCCAAACGAGAATCAGATTGTATGCACGGAAATCAAATCCCTCAGCTATCAGAAACTTACCGTACGTAGTATCTTTAGCCAATCCTCCTATGAAAATTTTTCTGCGTTTCAATAAAACAACAATCACAATCAAAAATACATATAGGCGAGCAAAATTCGCAGAAAGATTGAAAATTTCACTAATTCCCCTTTGAATTGAGCTTAAACAAAACAGAGACTAAAGATATCTAGCGAAAAACGAAAGACGAACCCAGGGCTAGCACCGTCGCCTGTATGAGGGTTATCGCTCTTTGATTTTGAACCCATAGCCATTAATCGGGAGAGAGAAGGTGCGATGCCGATGAAATTTGGTGAGAGAAATAGGATTAGGGTTTCAAAGAGAGCGAGCGGCGAATAATATAGCATAGAGGTGTTAAGTGAAATATCGACTTTAGAATGAAAAGACGGATATATCCACCGACCTCAACTCATCGTTGGCCATCTTCCTGTAAGGGTTTTCGGAATTGCTGTTCATTTTAAATTTTTTTTTTTATTTAATTGATTTACGTTTTTTATTTTTTATAAATTATATTTTTCTGCGTTACTAAAATTAGTTTTTAAAATAAAAAATATATTTTTTCAAAATTCAATCCTAAAACGGATCGGCAATTCTGCTACTGCATAGATTTTATGTAATAGAAAAATATCTACTGTCTTCTTTTTTTGTATGTAATTATTTATTTATAGACTGTTTGAGTCAAACAATGTATTGGTATTGGTTTTGCTAGTGTACTAACCGTTAAATTGAGATATATTTTATTTGTGCCGTTTATTGATTAATAATATTAACAATGGTTGGATAAGTATATTGAAATCTAAATCGTTCATTAATTTATAATTTCAATTGTTTGATCAATATTTTGTAATATAAGTTGTTCATTAGCATGCTAATATACCATATGTATTGTAAAATGAGTTAAAAATAAATAAGGCTCGTAAATTTTTATTTTTTAAAAATAATTTTTTCAAATATATTTTTTTAAAAAATATTTATTTATATGTTTCTTTATAAAAACAGTTTTTAAAATTTTAACAATAATATAAATATTATATAAAATAAATTGTTGCAATATTTGGTTTTGTTGTCTTATTACGATATTTTATTTTCATCATCTTGTTATGTCATTTTTACGTGTAAATAATTCAGATAGATAAAATATATTCAATCTAATAGATATAATAAATAAGATTATAGTCTTCAGTATGTTGCATAATTGAAATCATATGTATTCTAAGCACTATAACATTATCAAATTTATAAACTTTGAGCCGATTTATTATGCTATTAATATGAGTGCTGTAAAAATTTTTACTGTTTTTATTCTCTATAATTTTTTAATGAAATTATTTTCCTTGTAAGAAAAAACTATAACTATTTTTTACGCTTAAAAATAGCATTTAAAGTGATTTATAAGATTTACAAATTATTTTCCTTGTAAAAAAATTATTTTTTATACTTTAAAATATCATCTAAAGTGATTTATAAGATTTACAAATTAGCAATTGATAGATAATTCTAATCTTATTTAAGTGATATTCAATAAATTATAACTTATATAGATGTGCAGTTTAGTTAATTGGAACAACTGATAATTTTTTAATATCCAATAATTACACCAAATGAATTCCATTTTTTTTAAATTCCAAAAAATATTATAAATTTTATAAAATGTCACAATTATATCAAATTTTTAAAAAATTATATTTAAATTATATAAATTTTTACTTTTGAAACAAATATAACTTCGATAATACAGAACCAACCACAAAACCTATATAACATTTACGTGGATTAACCAAATAAAGTAGCTAACATATACTGTATTAAATTGTATTAACTGAATTAAATATTTTTAATTATAATTGGATAATTGAATCATAGTGCTGGTATTTAATTTAATTATTTCTTCTAATTAGCATCTTCGATCCATATTAGTGTCCAATGACGGATGCACATTATAAGTTTTGGGTCTAATGACCCCATAATTTTTTAAGTGTCGTAATAATAGATATAGTAAAATAATATGGACACTATTAAAATATAATGTGGATTCTAATAAAATATAAAACAATGAAATATTTTCTAACATTCATATAAAAAATACAAAAAAAAACCTAATTATAAAAAGATTAATTTAAAAATTGAAATTTTTAGTTAAAAAGAAGAAGCTTCTGAAGAAAAAAAAAGTTGTTAAAGCATAAAAGTGAAGCCCTTATTCCCACCCAAGTCCATCCCCTCCAATGCTATATAGGAGATTCGTTGTTAGGATTGCACGTGAATTAGGTGGCTTAAGAACTATTATAATATCGGTTAAAAAGAATTTATTCAAAATCGTTTATTAATCTTAACCAATCGAGCTCAAACTAAAATCCGATCTTAAATATTTTTTTAGCTTGAATTCAATATTATTTAGTTTGTTAGCTCACGAATATATAAATTTAAGAATTTGCGTATTTGTTTATTTAAAAGTTCGCAAACATATTCGTTCAAACCTCGTTTATATTATATTTTGTTATTGAACTCGAATTTGAGTTTTTGTCGCTATTAATGAATGAGCTAAATTTGAGTTTTTGTCATTAGTAGGTAATGAACCGTACTTGAGCTAATTTTGTTTATCATAATAAACGAAATATTTACAAATGAGGATCGAGCCGCTCGTGCGCTTATTAATTTTAAAAGGAATCGAATTTAAACTCAAATATAAAAATTCGAATTGAGCTCGAACCAAGTTTGAATATATCACAAATTTGAACGAACCGATGGATCACACTTTATAAAATTTCTAAATCTGCTACTATCAATATCAGCTATTTCATTCAGTCAATTTATGTAAACATTAGTTCGATTCAGATACTGGTTTCGTATTACCAAAATTACATTTATTTAAAAAATGAAAGTTCATATAATTTAAATAAAATTTTTAAAAAATTTGATATATTTGTGAAATTTGTTAAAGTCCAAAATTTTTTTCATAATTTTTCCTATTCTTTCTAGTAACGTATATCAACTTTTATTGAATCAAATACTCCATTATATGTTTCTTTCATAAGGAAATACTCCATTGTTTTATAAATGCATTTGAGTGTTAGATGCAAATATACATTATCATATTGTTGTAATTTGATTTAATTTATGCGTTGATCATAAATATTATTGAATTCGTTTACTTGGAAAAAAAAAAGCAGTATCTTTATTGAGTTAAATAGTACAATAACTGCTAAAGGGGTAAAGCAAATTGCAACTATTTTCAAATTTGACACAAAAAAAAATTCCTAACGACAAGGAAAAAATAAATAAATATAAGGTCATCTTCAATTTAGAAACACTATTTTAGTGTAATTTAACAGAAAAACAGTGCATTACAAATATTAATTTCTAATTCAAATATCATTTTCTATACCAGAAATGAATATTCTGAATATTTTATTTACAATCCTTATATTCTCCTGAAATACACTAAAATTGTATGGTTACAATATCATACTATATTTGGTGTTGCATTGCAGTCCATGCCATTTCTACTAATAGTTTTGGCATCGATTGGAAATCAAAAGATACACTATTTTTATTGTGATGCTAAATCTAGCATTATTTTGATGGTGGATTGGAGATGATATAATAATTATTGTTTTAAATAAAACACATTTAAAATTTATAAAAAGTAGTATAGATATACCTAGCTAGTAAAAATATATTTTATTTATAATTTAAAATAAATAAAAATGTAATTTAATATAATTCAAAATATACTATTTTTTTAAAATACTATTGTATTAATTAGGGACATATTGCAAAACTAATAAATAATAATTTATATATGTTGATATCAAAGCAAGTAAAATAATGAAATAATAGAAAAATAGCAAAACAAGTATATGTTAAAAAAAAAAAGAAAAAATAATATAAATCTGATAAACTATTTGAGTAATAGAAGCTCAGCTACAAATAGGCAAATACTAAAACAATAATAAATAGTTTTATGGAAGGAAATGACTATTTCATAATTGATTGAAACTCCTAATGAAATAAAAAACATTTAAACATAGTAATACCTTAAAATTGATGAGTTTTATGACTTAGTGGTAGACTGTTGTGCAGTTGATTGTGAATTGTAAATTAAAGTAATACAATTTTAATTACATAAATCAATATAAAAATAATTATATATTTTTTTAATAGAATGAATACTTACTTTTTTATTTTATTCATTACAACACATTAAGGGATATCAACTATAAAAGTGATAAATATCAGTAGCATATCTACAGTTGTTTGAGGGTGGACAATTACGTCTCTCAATTTTTTAAAATATTTGTAATAATATATAAATTTACACTATTTTTTAATATTTGTTCTCTTTAAATGATAATAGAAAGTATGTTATACAAAATTTTCACCCCTTAAGAATTTTTGTACCCGAGACATAGAGTCATAGATCCGTTACTTATAAACATTTGTTAATATTTATGGATGGTAGCAAGTAGACATAAAATTGAGGCATACTACAATTATCAAAAGAAAAAATACAAATCAAGTTATCCTTAGATTGACTATGGACCCGTTTGGCATTGAGTTTTTCGAAAAAAAAATTTGTATTTTTTATTTTAAAAACTGCATTTTATAAAAACAGATAAATATATATTTTTTTCAAAAATAAATTTAGAAAAAATTGTTTATAAAAAACTAATAAATTAATTAATTAAATAAAAAAATTAAAACCTACTTTTAAAACCGTCGATAACAATATCAAATATCTTTATAATAAATACTTATTAATATTTATGTTAATAATTAATTAATAATAACTCATTTTTATTTCAACTTTTTTGTTTATTAACAAAAAGCTAAACGTCTGCTACTAGTTTGTAAGCTTGAGGAAGCCTTAATAACTTAAGAGTATCCCAAATTGACTCATTATACTATTTATTTTAAAAAGTTATTCAATAAAATAAGTTTTAATTTGATTCTCTGTCTTTAAATTTCAGTTAATAAAATGAGTTTAACTTTTTATGTCTAGAAAGTCAAATTTTATACTTTATTTCAATTTTAATTAATGCATATAAGTTTTTTATACATGTTATTTTTTTTTATTGGTATCAATTTTTCGTTAAGGTGTCTTGTACATAATTATTATATATTAAACTCGTTATTAATCATCATTTGGTTTTTATATAATTTTTTTATTAATTTGTTCCTCTTATTTGAAATATTAATCAACTGAATAATCTTTAAACTAAATAGAGTTATAATATCACAACAGTGTTAATAAGCTAATTCCATTTCAATATTTAATATAACTCTTATGCATAAACAAAGTCTTGATGTTATTAATATTTAAGACGCGAGATCATATTTATTTCAAATATTAAGAATCATATATAAAATATAGGTAATCATTTCAATATTACTATAATTTTTGTGCATAAATTACTAATTTGTCTTCATTTTGCCATTTGAATATTAATATAACTATTATTCATAAATTACTAATTTGTCAATTATTAAATGTCATATATAAAATTGAAGTAGTTTAATTAACGCATCTTGCACGTGATTATTAAATATTTGATTTGATATTAATCATCATTTGGTCTTTATATAATTTGTTTTGTCGTATTTTGAATGTTAATTAATTAATATTTAAGCTAAATATATAGATATAATGTCACAACATTGTTAATAAGCTAACTTAATTTCAATATTAATAGAACTCTTATTCATAGATAAAATCCTAATACTACTAATATTTGAGATGAGAGGGTATGCTTATCTTAAATATTAAAATTCATATATAAAATAAAGGTAGTGATTTTAATATTAACAAAACTCTTTGTTTATAAATTATTAATTTATCAATTATTAAGAGTTAAATATAAAATAAAATTAGTAAGTACTTTACGGTAATTTTACATGTCACATTTTCTCACTTTTATATATATATATATATTATGAGTATGATAACATTTGGAATGGAATAGAGAGAGTACTCAATAACGTGCATTGCACGTGATTATTAAATAGTAGACTCATATTATAACTCATATGAAGATTACTAATTTATCTATTATTAAGAGTTATATATAAAATAAATGTAGTAAATACTTTACGGTCATTTTATCCAGCTTTCAAATTACTAGTTTATCAATTATTAAAAGTCGTATATAAAATATAGATAGTTAGTACTTTACGATTATTTTATTTATCTCATTATTTCAACCATTCACAGGTGATGCATATAATTTTTAATAACTAAACTAATCATTATTAAATAAATAATGGTAATAATCTTAACTAGCAAATTAATTTTAGTTACTTTTAATTATTATATAATTAAGTCATATTTAATTTAAATACTAATAATTAGTTACTTATATTTGATTTTTATATTTTATATAAAAGTAAATTATATTATATCATACATGTAAATTTAAAAATTTAGCTCGTCATGTATATGATTAAAATAAATTAATTATTCAACTATATAAAAAGTATTTAGAAACTATAACTTCTCAAATAATTATAAGAATTGTATTTAGTGTTTTGAAATTCATATTATACATTACATTCATAGTTGTAATTTAATTTAAACTTATCGTTATATAAATTTAATATGTCACTAAAACTAGTACTGTTATACTTTGAATGACAATATATTATTGTTATTTTTTTACTATGCATTTCTAATATTTTTTTTATTAAATTATTTTTTTAATATTAGTTCATTAATAATTAAATTATTAAATAACAAAAATAATATAATTAACTAATACAACCAGGTTGACTCTTTGGTAAATTTGATTATCTCTCTATTCCCACTTTTATAAATACTAGTTTTTCATTAATATATTTTACACGTGATTATTAGATATTTGACTCGTCATTAATCATTATTTGGTTTTTATATAATAATAATAATAATAGTTATAATAATAATAATAATAATAATATTGTCATGCAAATTAATTATTTTTAATTATAATATAATTTAAATATTAATAATTGTTAATTATATTTTATTCTTATATCATACTCTATATAAAAAAAATATGTCAAATTATCTTATTCATTATGGTTGTTAATTTATTTACTATATATAAATTATCTTATCCATTATATTTTTTCCTGTGTCTTCCTAATTTTTTTAATTAAATTAATTTTTTCTTTTTAATATTAGTTATCTATTTTTTGTATATAAAATATAGTTGTCTAGTTATAATAAAATTTGACTTCCAATCAATAAATTATTAATAATATTCACTAATAAATTAAATTATTTAATGACAAAATTAACTCAATTAATTAATATAATTATATTGACTCTTTGGTATATTATTGTCTTCCCGATTTTCACTTTTATATATAATATAATTATGATATTTATTTAAAATATTTTTCTCTTTCCTCATAATAAAAATTATTTTTTATTAAATATTAATTTATATGGAATAAAGTAAAATGAATTCATTGGACTTGTAATAAAATATTTAATGTCTATATTTAAAAATGTTATAAATTATTCTATTAAAAATGCTCTTTAAAATAAGAAATATTATTGAAAATGCTCTTAGTATATTTCCAATAATGCTCTTTATTTTAAAGAGTATCATTAAAGAATAACAAATTTCTTACAAATCCAATAGACCGTTTATATTTGTACTATTTATTTTACTTTATTCTTTATAAATTAATACTTATAAAAAAAATAATAAATTATTTTTATTATAAGGAAAGAAAAAAATAATATGTCAATAAAAAATAGAATATATAGAAAAAGCCAGGATGTATTATTCACAATTATAATATAGAGTAAAATTAGACTTTCTAGAAAGTTAAATTTACTTTTTATTCTAAATTTTAAAGATAAAAAATATATTAAAGTGTTTTTTTATAACATGATTCTATAAAATAAATAATATGGCTCAAATAAATAGTCTATTGGAAATTCTCTAATATTTTTTTATTTTACTCTTTATTTATATTTAAAAATTTTATTTCATTTAACAATATTTTAAAATCAACTTATTGTTTATAATTTTTAAGTGTGATATTCTATTTCTTTAAACTTAAAAGCAATAAAAAGCTATTTATCAATATTTTATTTTTTTTCTTTGTTTTTTAATAAAATTGTATTGATAAAAAATTTATATTAACTTTAAGAAATATATTAACAGTATTATTGGAACTAATATAATTTTTCAGGTAAATTAAAATTTGTTATAATATACTTCCTCCATTTTATATTGAGTGACACTTTAATAAAATATGAAATTACATTTATTTATTACTTTTATACAATTAAGAATATTTAAATTTTTTTAATTTTGTTTTTAGATTAAAAAAAATAAATATTTTATTTTTCTAATAATTTTAAAATTTTCGATTAAAAAATAATTTAGTATTATAATTATTTATTTTATTTTAAATTTAAAATTAATTAATAATTTTTTAATTCTAATGAAATAGTTAATAAGAAAATAATGATTGATTTAGCAGGTGAGGATGCTCTATGTACACACTTCGCCACCTTGCCACCGTGCGTATAATTGGTAGGTCAACAAACTTATTAGGCATCACGATCGATCTCTCTCCTCGCGCTCAGTCTCTCTCTACGCACTTCCCTTCTCCTCTTGCAACACAACGACGTAGGAGAGAGGCAAAACATCTCCAATCATTGGAGAAACGAAGCCGATATGAGTAGAAGCGGCGGCGGCGGCAGAGGAGGAGGTGGTGGTGGGGCTGCTAGGGTTACGATCCCGGAGAGTGTACGGGAAACGATACTAAGCATTAGGGAGATCACTGGGAAGCAACACAGCGATGAAGACATCTTCTCTGTCCTTCAAGACTGCTCCATGGATCCCAATGATACCGCCCAAAAGTTGCTTTATTTAGGTATATAGAAGTACATGTCCTTCTACATATTTGAACTCACGCAATAGGGGTTTTGTTTTTGTTTTTTTTTTTTTTTTTCTGTTTTTATTGTTTTGCGCGTGTTGAGGCTTGGTTAGTGTTTTCTGATTGTTGTTTGGGTTGTGGTGTTAATGGATAGCGATATGGTTTGTGGGTTGTTAGTTATTTGTGATGTTCGGAATCATGGACTTGTAAAAATGTTTTCTTGACTTTGTTTTTGCTGATTGATATAGTTGATTCTTGAACATAGTTTTGATTTATGGACTTTCCCTTATATACAAGAAATTGGGAAGCTTTCTCGTGTAAGTTGAGAACAGGACTCAAATCATTTATTATTCAGCCTAATATTTCAGTTTGTCAGTGATGCCTTCATAGTTATTAATGTGGCTTTATTGAGCAAGTTGCTCCACAGGTGTCTTATGCACGCGATTTATAGAAGTTGAGATGGGGAATTTCTTTTTATGTCTAGCATCTATATCACATCAGCTTATTTATGACAAATTTTGCACTTTTTAATGAGTAATGTTTTTTCTTTGGGTTGGCAGATACATTTCATGAGGTCCAAAGAAAACGTGATCGGAAAAAGGAGGTAATATATCTTGTCCTTTCTGAAAATTTATATGTTAGAGCTATCTATGAAATGGCAAGCCAGTGTTCCTTTGAAATTTAGTCCGTTTCTTAATGTTTAAGTTTATTTATTGACATCAATCATTAGACAAAGGACGATTGAAAGGAATTAAGATGACATGCTAAAGGATTCTCTGCAGAAGCCTGTGAACAAAGTACTTTGGAGATTGTGGAGGCATTTAATTTCTATTGTGTTTCTTGGTCACTACGATATTTATTTCCTTAAAAATTCCTATTGGTCCAAAATTGAGGATTTGGAAGTGTGATTTGACCTGCCTGGAGCTGCCAATTACAGTCTGAGATTAAAATCCTGTGTGTTAAAGATTTGAAGTTGTTCCTCCTACTCCATTAATGCACCTGTTTATCTCTATTATCAGATTACGGCATCAAGTGATGTTCGCCAAGTTTTTCAATGACCTTTGTGCCATTTTTATAATTATAATAACATGTTTTACTTTTTCTTCTTTATCATGGTAACAATTGACCAATGATATTAATAAATCTTTTGAATGATAATACTATCTAATTTAATCATCTGGCATTTTGTTTGTTCAGTTTTGCTGTTCCTTTTAGCATCTTAGGATGATTTATAATTCAGTGTTTGTATTTAGTGCAGATATCAAACACCCCAAGCAGAGGCGCTAGGAGTGGTCAAGGAAACCATTCTGCAAAGCATGTCCATCCTGGTTATCTTCTTCCTCCTATTTGAAATACAAATTGCAACGTTTGTTTTTCACTTAATTTTACCCCAAGTGTAGAAGCCATTACGACTTAGTTTTGCCATTTAAAACATGCTATGACCTACTTAGATTTTATTATCAAAATCCAATAGCATAAGAGAAGGATTTGTAAAAGGGCTTTTCTGTACTGGGATGGCAGCATGAATGATGGGATTTTAGGGGTTTCTTTGGATTGAAAATCTACCCATATAGTGTTAATTCATGTAGTCTGTCTTTGGCCTCAATTTTTTTTGGCAAAACATCTTTTGACCTTAGTAATACTATGAGGCCTTGGGCTTGAGCCCAAAGATGAAAGTGAATATAAAGCAGAATAGGCTTAAAAAATGTGAAAATACCTGTAAATCAACCTCATGGGCCTGAATAAGTTCCTTTGGGAAACTCTACTTTTCCCATATATATGTGTGTGTGTTTGTGTGTGTGTATCACCTCTTCTATCCCTCCCTGCATCAAACCTACCTTGGAATAAAAAGTAAAAAGGAAATTATCATTCTGTGAAGTTGAGATTCACATATATAGATTATTGAGGAAAACATTTCTTGATATGCAATCATTACAACTTCAAGAAGGGATTAATAAAAATTTTGTTATTCATTCTTAAATATTTCCATATGAAAATTTCATTACCCTGATGGCTATGTTATCACACATAAATTCCTGATTAGTAAAAATTGTTTCCTTAGAAATTGAAAGACTAATCAACTTTGAAAAATATGTCTCCACAATGGATGAATTGACTTGTACACTGCTTTTGTCAGATGCTGTGGTTGGGAGGAATGCATTTCGTCAAAGGGAAAATGGAGTCCTCTCTCTTCCAGTTAAGGAGAAAATAAAGAGTGATGCTGCAATTCCTGATACAAAGTAATTTTATCATTTGATCTGTGCTGGGTTATGGTTTTTAGCCTAAATATTGAATTTGTTTTTCTTAATTACTTCCTTAGTTCCCTTGCTATGGCTTTTCAAACTCTTAACTCCTCTCTACTGGTATGGAGGAGGCTCTGTTTATATGTTTCATAATAATAAAAAGAAATTAATCACATCTACTTTTGCAGAGCTTCATCTGTCATGCCTAATGGTCCTTCCAGTTTACCCAATGTGAGTTCTCCTAGATGTGGCCCCAAGTCAGCTACTGGTGGAAATGTCAGCATTACTCATGATAGATCAGATGATGATGTCAAGAAGCCAAGCATGTTGTTGCTGCTCCCTGCCGGACCTTCATTCGCACCTAAAGAGAAGTCAGAATCTGTGATTCAAGTTCCGCAAGGAAACCCCACATCTCCAACTGTTCCAGCATCTGCATCTGGTGTGTATTCTTCTGCTTCTGACCCTGTATTGGTTCCATCTATGAACTGTGATCCAGGTGCTGTGGGTGCCATTAAACATGAAGTAAGAAGCCAGCGGAGTGCTGTAGAACATGATCACATGCAAGGGAATAAACTTTTTTCCGGTGATGTTGAGTCAGAGATGCCAAAGAATGAAAAGGCAGCTTCTATTATTATTCCCGCTGTGAATAAATTAATGGCACCTGATATGTTAAAGGTAGTAGAACCAAATGAGTTATCTCAAACTTCACAGCCTTCTTTGCCAATTAATGACGGTTCATTGGCTGTTGGGCCTGCTACTGCTACTGATGATAGCCATTTGTCACAAGAGTCAGAGGTCCCTTTAAAAGGTACTGTTTACCTTTTTCTTAGTTTATAACTACTTAATTTTAAATGGTATTTGTACTTCATTAGTGATGTTTTTCTCTGGTAATGCACATTTTAATCTGTCATTTCGTGAAATTCATGGAATCTCAATGCTTGTGACATCAGTCAGATTTTTTATATCTGTTTCTTTTTAAAAAGATTTTTTTAAATAATTTTGTACTTGGTTCTTTTTAAGGTTTTTACTTGGTTTTAAATTTGCGCATGTTTTGCCAGCAGAAGTCTCATCAGAGGATGCACGAGCTGAAGAGAGTTCTATGTCACTACCGGAGCAAACTATCTCTAATGGTCACGTCACATTTCCAGATGACTTCAAAGTCCCTGAAGCTTTAAAAAGTGGGTTGACTTTTGGAAGCTTTGATGCTAATTGTGGACTTGGAAAAAAATATAGCAATGGTAATGGTTGGGACATTAACTCTACACATCCTGTTGAATCATCACATGGAACTGATGATCCTGCTAGGGAAACTTCTTCTAGGTTGGTGATCATTATTTTACGTGTTTCTTACTTGGCTCTAATCTTATGTAGAGTTTCTGAGTTGTTTTCAAGATTCTTTTGCTATTTATTTATCTTAAGAATGATAATATCAGTTAACTTGGTAGGCAGTTCCCAATTAATCATTGCTATAAAATATGTGGGGGAAAAAAAAGAAGGCAAAGGCGATATTTCTCCTAAGTTTAATGCATTCTGAGGTTATTTCTTTAGCTGAAGTTGTCTATGGATGACTCTGACTTTGAAAAAAAAATGGAGGTTTTCCTGGGGCCTGGTACGGCTGGTAATATTAAGTGTTTGAGTTTTGTGTATGGCATTTGCTCAACCTGTTATTTATTTTAAAAAATCACCTCTTACTGTGGTAATATCTTCTTAGTTGGTGTTAATTGTAGCTGTAGACTGCTTCACACATTTCTATGCAGTGTAATATCGTAAAGAATTTGAATCACTAGACAAAGAAGGAGCAAAAGAGATGTAATTAAAAACTTATTTTTTTCTTTTCCTTTGAAATTTCCAGTCATATTTTTTTTAATACATTATTTGCAGTCAAAGCATCTCCTCAACTGCTGTGGATCATCCTGATCAACCAGAATCTTCTCAAGTGATTAACAAGGTGCCTAAGCCAGAGGCTGATGTTGGCCCTACTGCAGACCCAAAATGTGACGAGCCAGCACAAGAAATAATGTTATTTTCAGAAGGCCATCAGAACACCACTGTTCAAATTGCGCCAAACTATGGTTTTGGAATCATGCCGCCCATGCATTCAGGACACTTTCTACAATTTGAAGGGCATGAGACTCAGGCACAGGATGTTTCTTGCCTTTCAGGCTTTATTGTAAGTCTTTAAATCAATGTAGTTAAATGTGATAGGCTCACTCAAGGCAATATATCTTTCTATGGCCTTAAAGCGCTCGCCTGAATGAAGCTAAGCGCAAAAGTTTTAACATAATTTATTTGTAATATAATGTAATATACTAAAAAATATAAATCACAAATATTAACAAACACAATCAAGTAACAATTAAAACTTGTGAAAGGTCACTTCATATGATTATATAAAAAAAAAATAATTCATAACATGCTGAATGAGACAAAAAAGAGAGTTTAATATTATTTAAAATTAAGTTGCCTTCTTACTAAAAGACTCTTTTACCCATATTAAAATATTATTAGTCTGTTGTAAATATTAAAAAACCCCGACTTGTCGCCTTTTAATGGTATATGAAGCGCTAGTTCCCTTTTGCGCTTCACCTGAGCACTTAAGCGTACCAGGCGAGCGCTTTTGACTACCATGCTTTAAATCCTATTGCTATAATTGTTGTTCATTTATCAAGTTCTTGCTCTTACCAAATGGTTGCATTTACGGGCTGTTCGTGGAACATGTGGGTAAGATTTTTATTCTTCCGACCAATGAGATTGGCCAATTGGAATTGTAAAATTCGGTAGATAAATGGACTTAGACCTAACTCTTTCTAATACTTCATTTGAGCTAGTTTTAGAGAAAAGTTAGGTTCAAACCCATTACTTACCGAATTTTACATGGTATCAAAGTCATGATTTGCGAGCAGTATGGTCTGCTATACTTTCACATTTCAGGTGACCCTCCATTGTGTTGTACCCTCATAGTGGGCGTGAGAGGAGAGTGTTGAAGTCCCACATTGGTGGGAGTAAGAAAATTAATAGAGTTTATATTGGTTTGGACAATCCTCTATTCTTGAGCTAGTTTTTGCGAAAAATTAGGTCAAATCCATTTACCTACTGAATTTACATGTTATCAGAGCCATAGTTTACGAATAGTACTGTCTGCTATACTTTCACGCTCTAGGTGATCTCTTGCTGTGTTGTATCTCCACAGCGGGCCTAGGTGTGAGAGGAGGGGGTTGGATCCCACATTGGGTGGAATGGAAAAATTAATAAAATTTATAATGGTTTAGACAATCCTCTACCTTGAGCTAGCTTTTGGGAAAAATTAGGTTTAGATCTATTTAATTTATCTACTAAAGTTTACAGGGATCAACACAAAGGAGAAAGTGGTGACTAGGATTATTTTGTTTCATTACTTAGCTTTATCGGCTTTCACTTATAAGAATGCGATGAATTATAAATTCCATGGCATGGATGGGCTGATCAAAGAAAGATAAACTCAATTTTAAAGGACCCTTGCCATCATGAAACTCACTTGTGCTGACACATCTTCAAAACTCATTTTTGAAAACATAGTTCTTCCATTGTTAGAGAACTCCTATCTTTCACTACCAATCTCTGACAATTGAATTTATAATGAGAAAAAATTGAAATATGGATGAGGGAAGGGGGATAGAAATAAAATGAGAGGGGCAGAAAGGGAACAGTTTTAGGATAGTTTGATAATTTGCTATTGCTGATCTATGTTTCAGTTTTCTTCTCGTGCTGATACTGATATGTAACTGTGCTTTTTCTATCTTTTGTTAGATGGTTTTATCAAATGCTTGTGCTGCTTTGATTCTGGCAAATTGATATCATCCTGCCTCTGCCCTGTCTATGATAAATTGACTTCCTGTTTTATTATTCTAAATTGTGTCATGTTGAACTGCAGAATGAGAATCCTACAGCTTCATCTAGTCCGAGCCCAACTCCAACTCCTCCAGTGCAGAACCCTGTAGCCGCTTCTCCACAGCCAGTTCTTTTCAGGCCACCATATCCGCCTAATTATTTTCCATACGGACATTACTTTAACCCTTACTTTTTACCTCCCATACATCAATTTTTAACCCACAATGGACTTCCTCAACAGCCATCAACTAGCAATGCATACCTCGGACCGTCAGCTGCTGCACCTGGAGTGAAGTTCCCAGTTCCACAATTCAAGCCAGGAACCTGTGATGGAAACCCAACTCCTATTGGAATTCAATCTTTATATGGTACATATGGCGCCTCTCCTATTGTCTTCAATCCTGGTCCAGTTATGACCTCAGGAAACTCTGCCAGTAATGAGGATGTATCAGCATCGCAGCTGAAAGAAAGTCAGATTTATGCAACTGGACCACTGGTTGGTTTATCTTCCTTTCCCTTTTTTTAACTGTCGTGCTTGCATGAATTGATATTATTTATATGCTTTGCTAATTTTTGCTGTTGCAATTTGAAGCTAGATATTGTATAATGTTGAACCCTGCGATATATGCTAGTGTAGAACTAGATATGTCTGGGGGACGTTCAAGTGACATGCCATTGTGCAATAATTCTAAAGGCGCATTTATTTATTTTCTTTGACATTGATTTTTGTTTTATGATTTCAACTAGTAATATTTGTTTCTGGATCTTGGTTATGTAGAGCGATGTTGCAGCTTGGATTTCTCCACCAGGGCAAGATGTGTCCAGCTTGCACCTCAATTCTTTATACCATGTCACACCTCAGGGACAGCATCTCACCTTCTCCCCTGCACAGCCTGGTCATGGCCCTTTTCCTGGTATTTATGCACCAGGACAGACAATAGCTGCACCTTCGACTGTTAATCCGCTCCTTCAACAATCTCAGACAGTGTCTGCAGCTGTTGAAACTGTGGGACATCCAGCTGGTGCTTATCAGCAGACTCAACTTGCACAGATAAACTGGAACTCTAGTTACTAAACCTGCAAAACCTCAATTGTGGCCCGGAAGCTGTGGATCAGATGAAGCCCCAGGGTGCATTTGAATGATTGGCCTGATCTGAGTGTAAATATAAAGTGCGGCCCAGAAATTTCAGGTTAAAATCATAGGTGGGGATACAAAAATGCTGACATTAAGTTCAAACAATAGGTTCAGGTTTTTTTTTTTTTTTAATTTTTCAGCTTGTTTTTAGATCTCTCATTTCCCCATCTTTCTAGAATATTTTATCTTGAATGGTGGACTTTTTCGTTTTTTTTATCATTTGGCTGAAACTCATCAATTTCTTGAGATGCTATAGGAAATTGCGGGTCGAGCAAGAGTAGGTGGGATCTACCAAATTTTCCATGTCAGATATCTCACCTGTATGTTAAATTAAATTTGGGAGAACAGCGAATTATATAGTTGTAATTGGGGTTTCTGAGTTGATAGCTGCTGAATTTTCCTTTTTTTCTTCTTCTGAATCAAAGGCTATATTTTCTTTTAATTTATTAGTGGCAATTTCTTTTTATAGATTATGTATATACATTTACGTATAATGAGAAATTTTTTTACTCGACTTTGGAAGAGTGCTTTTTATTTTTGTCAAATTTAAAAATTATATGAAATTTCATTTGGAAAATCTCTGTATATTATCTTTCATTAAAATAATAATAGAAATTTCTACTAGACAGCGTTTGGATTACTGGTTGGGTTTGAGTCTATAATATTACTGTCCTGAGTATCAGGGTTAGGATCTGCTTTGGTCTTTGACAAAGGTAAGGTTTGCTTATGAAGCAGATTGCTCGATTTGTCATGAGACTTTCGCAGGTTAAGCGATGTATAAACAGACATTCCAGCTAGAGCAATAACAGCTCCGCTGATGCTTACAAATCCCGGATCCGAATCGAAAATCAGATAGCCTCCCAGTAGGATCACACAGGTCTTGAACTGTCCTAAAACCACATGAGAAGTTGCAGACGTTGCGCTGCATCACAACATTATTCAATCAGTAAAGAAGAATCACTCATATTGGTATGGGCTTCAATTCAATTCAATATCAGAAGCTCACCCAAGAGCCAAAGCACCAGACCATTGCAGCAGAAATCCTAGCAGAGCCGATATGAGAACTGCTGATGAGTTACCGAGATTCCACTCGAACAATAACACTCCTGGTGGATCTAACCATGGCATCAAGGCTAGTAGAAACAATATTGTGACCGGCGTAGTCTTCCACATCAATCTACACTTGTTCGAAAATTGCTCTATATTAGACATGAATCATAGAAACTGCTCGCTTAATCTTGCTTTCAGAGGGAAATGAGATTGCAGTAACTTACGCGAGAGCCGTCCAATTCGCTTGTTGTTGCAGATTAGACCATAGAATTTTGTTTATGGCACTTGGAATTATCCACAGGATCGCGATGCAAGCACCGAATAAGTTGAACTGTAAATCTGCAACAGTTGCAATTGCCACACCTGCTGAGACAATTGCCAGAGATAAAACCTGCAAGCCAGCAATAAGTAGCTGCAAAATGACTGCTTTTGTATTATTCTCTTACCATAATCATATTAAGTGATTGAACGTGAAGTGCTGACCTTTTTATAAAAGATTGTTTTCCTGAACAGGATGAACTCTGCAAGAACAATGGTAGGAGTGACTGCAATTTTTGCCATCTGATAGAAACCAACGCTGCACATAAGCAGAAGAATAAGCAAAAGGACACAAAAATGACGAGCTACTGTATAGAATTATGGCTCCAAGCCTGAAAATTCTAACCTGTTATGCTTCAGACTGGCATTGGCAAGGCCAGAGGAGAAAGACATGACTACTCCTAAGGAGAAGATGGAAGTGACAGGAGTATTTCTCGATGGAGGCGAGATTGGGAGCAAAGACAATGCCTTGAATATTGCAAGCAGAATCCAGGCAGTAGTATAATGGATCAATGTGAGAGAGATTGGGAAATTAAACCCAATTTTCCCCATCACCTGTCAAAGAAAAAGGCAGATATAAGATGACAGTTTCCTGACGGGAACAAAAAGGAAAGAAAATGGGAAACTACTAACAATCTTGTTGGTCATGATAACCCCAACAGCAACCATGAAATTGAAGGACATGGCCACAGCAGGTCCGCAGAACCGTTGCTGTTGGCGCTTGGCCCCTTCTGAAGTTCGAAGATCATTGTAAACAGAACTTCTAATTTCTTCTAATGCTCGACCTGAAAATTTTGACTATGAGAAATAAGGAATTCAGGAAACAAGAAATATATCAAGTAACGAACAAACCCAACTTAATTAATACATTTCTTTAATCAAAAACCAAATGAATGGTTCTTTTTCAATGAAATAGACCAGACCCACAAATTATTTTCACTAAACAGCAAATTAAGAAAGAAATGAAAGAGGGTAAATTTGACAAGAACCTGCTTCTCCTGCATCGCTATCTTTCCTCTTGATGGTGAACTTTGTGCTATTAATCACGAATAAAATTTCAAACCAGCCCATAATGATAACAAGCGGAAGAAAGAATAAGGAAAACAGTAGCCCTTTGATCACAAATTAAAAGAAATAATACACCATTGCTAAGATGGAGTTAATATGAACCGATCATTGAAAAATAAAATGATGGTAATATTTGGGAAAATGAAGAAAAAAACTCAAAATAAGAAGATAATAACAGGTAGTTGATGGATGTGTAACAATGAAGTTTGGAGATAGGAAGTTGAGAGTCCTTCATCGTTACAAAAGGTTAGTTTTTTTACAAGTGAATTTCTATATATATATATATCTATGGCGGAGCTATAATTCTATAATTAGAAATTGGTAAATTTGTTTTTTTAGGAAGGACTCTAGAGTTAGAGAGGATAAATCTATTTTTTCCGAATGTTAAATATTAAAAATAATATAAATTTAAATAAAATTTTAAAAAATTAAGAGAGAGAAAATTGCTATGTCTCCGCCGATATATATATATATGGGGAGAAAATTTGATGGACGTAGGTTTCCTGACATGTTAAGGAAACATCATTGCATTACAGGTTTTTTAGTTTACTGCTAATTACGTTTTTGGTCATTGAGAAAACCTATTTATGATTATAGATTTTTTTGTTGCAAAAGAAATTGCATAATTTGATATCTCAACCTACACGTGTACAATTAAATTTCTTAATTAAAATTTATTAAATTGATTCCTTTAATTATTAATTTTGAAATAATTTAATGTTATAATTAATTACATGATGGGTGTTTCTTAAATAGAGACTAACTAAATTTTTATTCATTTAAGTGCTAAGTGTTTCAAAAAATATTGATTGAATTAATCTATAAGCATGTAAATAAGATGACGTGGATTTCTTCAAGATTTGTTGGATGTCTCGAATTTGAATAATGAATAGACGATTACTTTAAAACTTGTGAGAGAGTGCTTCGCCGTCCTAAAAATCATATTCGGTATGAGCATGATTTGTTTCAATATATGATCTTAATTAACTGATTAAAAATATATATGATTGACAAAAAAATTGATTGAATTAGTTAAAAATGATAATTTATGACAAGATCAAGTAGTAGGTTCAATAAAAGGCTTGTTATCTTTTTCTTATATCAAGCTTATGGTTCAATGGTTTTGTATTATGGAAAAGCAATATTAATTACTTAGAAAGTGATATTATTCCATCCATTAGGTTTCTATTGTGGAAAAAGTAATCTATTATGGAAAAAGTAAGTGTTAACCACCTAGAAAGTGATACTCCTCCCTCCATCTCTGATGGTACCTAGAGGTGTAATAGAGTCCAATTGAGTAAATATAGTAATAGGTTTAAACTCAATTCTATTAAAAAATTCGAAATTCAAATTCAATTCAAATTGGATGGAGTTTTTTTTAATTATTTGAAATTCGATTTAAAAAATATTCGAGCTATTTAAATTTGAATCGACAAAGCTCAAATTAACTAAAAAATTTAATAAATAAAATATTTGATTATGCTCGAATATACTCGATTTAATTAAGTTTTAATATATATAAATACTAAGTGTACAAAAGTTTTTTAATAAATGATAATAAAAAAAGGGAAAATTAAAAAAAAATCTTCAACTTTTAAAAATTTAACAATTATATTCAATTTTCAAAAAAATTTATTTAAATTATATGAATTTTCATTTTTGAAATAGATTTAGTATTAGTAGCATAAAACCAATATCCAAATCTAACATGTACTTACGTTGATTGACTAAATAGAATAGTGATAAACTGTCTGGATTAAATAATCAGATTAAATAGCTGATGCTCTAATTCAATTATCCAATTATAATTAGATATATTTAATCAAGTCAACTCTAGTTAACCCATGTTAGTGTCAATTAATTCATTTAATTAATATATATATGTGCCAGTTAGGTTCTGAGACTGGTTCTGTACTACTAAAACTATATTTGTTTAAAAAATGAAAGTTCATATAATTAAATAGAATTTTTTTAGAATTGAATATAATTATTATATCCTGCAAAATTTATGATTTTTTTTTTTGTTGTAATTTTCCTTAAAAAAATCAACTTCTCAATTAAGCTTGCGAGCTTTACACATAAGGTATTGTAACACTTGACTCGTGTACACCATTATAGTACACCAAAAGAATAAAAATTCATAAAAAAATAAAATCCTATTATTAAATTGATGTTTTAGAATTTCATAATGTCTCTTTAATATGTTCATATAGGTTCCGTTTGATTTAATTGTTGAATGCAACTGGTAGCTGTTAGTTGATAGTTGTTAGTTGATTGAAATTGATATTTGGTAAAACTAATTGAACTGTTACTGTTAGAATATAAAATTATCAATAAAAATGTAATTTATATTATTCGAAGTATATATATTTTTATATGAAGTATAAGTAAATAAAATAATTATTTCATATAATTATATACTATAATTAAGATAATAAAAATAATTAATTTTAATTAATTTTAAATAAAGATTTTAAAAATATATATGTATATTTATAAATAAATTTAATATTATTTATACTTAATATATTAAATAACATATAAACAATTAGAAATATTTTATTTAAAAATAAATAATATTACTAGTTTAAATATTATTATTATAAATAATTTATTGATTGAAAATTTTAATTTGGAGTTTTGTAATTAATAAAATATACAAGGGTAATATAGTCCAATTTAAAAATAAAATTGAATCAACTATCAGCTGATAGAAAAAAAAGCTCCAAAATAGAATTTTTTCAAATAACAGCTGATTAATATTAGAATCAGCTATCAAACACCTTGTTTCATTTGTTAAAGGTTTAAAAAGCTATCATCTATTTCCAACAGCTGAACTAAATACCCACATAATAACAATTGAAATTCTTCAATCTAATTTTGTTGAACATATTTTTTAATATATAAAATATTTTATTAAAAACATAAAAAAATCTCAAATAACCAACAGATTTGAGATATTAAAAATCCTTATATAGAAATCGGAATCCTGTTTCTCAAATGTCTTAACTACCAAACAAACCGAAGTTTCAACAGAAGTGGTACCTTCTCACCCCAAGAGATGTTGCTTCTGCTTCTGGAAACCCCAGAAGAATTCTCTATCGAAAAATACCATTCCTTTTTCAAATGCTTGATCACAAACGAACATTCTGTTCTCATTTGATAAATTGAATCAAATCAAATGATTTAACCATGTGTAAATGAGTTCCTCATGAAAAGTTACAACCAAAATATGCTTGCTGTGCATGCAACAACAATTGAAAGAACATATTATAGCCACAGAATGGAGTTGAATGTTTGATTATTCGTGAACTTGTTGCCTAAGGTATTCATTTTCCTTCTTCATGGCATCAAGATCAGCTTGCAGTTTGTCCACATTTAAGCTTCGGGAGGACATGGCTGTTAGTTTCTTCTCATGATCAGCCACTTCTCTTCGTATTCTGTCAAGCATGAGGATTTTCTCGGTGATTTGTTCGAAGCACTCGTGTATGCTAGTTAGGCGCCTATAAGCTTGACGCCCTACTGGGTCCTTCTTTGCTTCCCTGTAGAAATATGCATCTTCTCAGTAAGCAAATAAATTTTTGTAGCATAGTCTAAATAATTTAGATATGAGAGCACCAACGGAAGGTCAGAATTAGGAAATGAAATAGAGGAGCCAATAATTTGTACCTGAACACTATTTCATCCAGAACAGCATAGGTTCTATGAAGACGTTCTTGGATAGAGTTGCTTTCTAACTGAAGCTCTCGAGTTTCCTTTAAAATACGCTCTATATCAGCATCCTGTTTCCGACTATTTTTGGTGATCTCCTTTATCCTCTCTATATAGGATGTTCGAGAAGAAAGTTTAGACTGCTTCTCAAGATCCATAGAAAGTTTTGAATGTTCCTGCTCCCTGAAAAATAATGAAACATTTTTTTACAGTATCGGGCAGATATTGATAGAATATCTTCATCACAAATTGATCTTGACAACATACCGCCTCATAGTTTCAGACAAGATGGACCGTTTTTCTAGTTCAACTTCCCTCAACTTTTGGAGCTTCTCTTGAGCCTCAGGTATGTTAGCATAAAGAGACTCCTCTAGGCTTCTCTTTTTCTCCTCTAGAGGCTTTCTGAAAGCATCCCTGGAGAAATTAATGCAGTCAGTTGGATTTTTTTTTTTCCTTTTTGGTCAAGGGAGATATAATAAAAATGAAAATTAACAAATTATCCAAACAGTAATATCCTACCACTGTGACTCCAATTCCACAATATTACATTTACTGGAATCTATTTCCTTGTTAAGCTGCTTAAGGTAGAAGTCAATAGAGTGTTGGTCATCAAATGCCATTTCTGCCGCAGCCTTCAACAATTCGAACTCTCCGTCAAGTTTATTTACTTCCAATTTCCTTGCAGTCACCTCTTTCATGAGAACTTTTTCTTGATCTCGTAATATTTGAGTATCATGTCTCATCTGGGGAACAAACACAAGAAGAAAAGATCATCGTCGCCACTTTTCATATCTCACTTAATAACTCTGAAAATAATGTTATTGGACCTTTTCTCTATTCAAAATTTAAGATTTTCATTCCTCTTCAAGGCTCCACATTAAGACATTTCTTTAAGAAAGAAAAAAAAAATCAGTTTAACCAGATTTCAACTTTTTAGTAACAGAGCCATGTGATAGCCAAAATGCATTCCATACAAAATAAGCATATACCTTGGATAATTTGTCCAAAACAGGAGTCACTTCCTGAACATGCTCATCATCTTTTCGAGCAACATTTTCTTCACTTTCAAAAGGTTCTCTTCCTGACACTCCTTCAGAACCAAAAATATTTCCACTTGCAATACCTGTTGGTTTGTCCTCAATGAAATTTGGTTTTTGAGACTTGCCAAAGTATGCATGTTCGATCTTGGAATCAGACAACTCTGCTTCTACATTGTGAAGACTAAGGTCATCAACAATTTCTAGCACATGATTAAGATCTAACCCTTTGTTATCAGCCTTCTCCATATAATCCTCCATATTTTCAGCAGTGCCATCACCTTCTAATTTCCTTGTGGTATTTGAATCCTTCAGATCAGGGATTTTAAATCCATTGGAAGACTCAGAAAGCCTCTCCACCAAGAATCTCACCAATTTATACAAGTCCTCTTCAGATGGATACAGGAACTGCCGTAAGCAAGACATATATAATCTGTTTTAAGAATAATTTTTAAACAATAAGAATAGCAGTAACAGAATAGAGAAAAGCATACAGGTTCAGAAGGATCAAACATGTTGAACAGAAGGTATAAGGTTCAAACAAAACTAGAACTCTCAAACGACTAAATTTTAATGCAATTTCCCTAAAGTTCTCACTTCTCAACAACCAGCAGGAATAGTCCATTACCACAAAAGTAGGTATTGGATGGACAGCTCCTCAAATTGATCGGTGTCTAAGCATCAAAATTAAAAAAGCATACTAATAACCAAATAGAGCAAGCTAAACTTTGGGCATTGAGTGTGCTCCTAATTTTTAAAATCTTAGCACCTTACAATTCAAGTAATTTCACATGGATGCTGTATCCATATGATATGATGACTATTGATAAGCTAAGTTGATTAATGAACTCTACTATGACAGAATGATCAGTCTTATTAACAAAAATCCACAACGTCAATAAGCCGGCCATCTAAAGTTTGCCACAAAGTTGCTTGAATCAGGAAACAGATACATCGAATTTATATATTCTGTATCAGAGATCTCTTAGGCCCACTACCAAATACAGAAGACACAGACCAAGATGTGTTGCTTTTCAGAACTAGGAAAGTAGATAAAATAAGTATAAAACAAAATGGCCTCTTTGATCTACCCACAAAATAAATAAAAAAATCCCCAAAAAAATTTCCATATCAAAGCTCTATTTTAGATAGTTGTTATCAATTTATCTCATGAATATCCCTTTTCTTTCTCCGCAGAATTCTATACACGCAGATAATTTCCACACAAAAAAAAAGTTGTTCATCTTTCTATTGCCAATACAGCTTAATCGAACTGATTTCATCCGTGACTTCAATCTAGTTTCAGTACAAAACTAAGATCAAAGACTAATTTGAAGTGAACAAACAGCTCTGCATCGGCAAAATACCAGTATACTACAGCAGAAAAGCAAACATTTAATTGAAAAAAAGCAGAAAATAGAGGTAATAGGTACCTGATAGTAGGTGATATCTCCAATATAACCAAGTCTTTTAATAGCTAAAGCGATATCCGTACAGATCTTGAACTTATCAACCAAGGAATCAGGGAAAGATGAAGGGAATGAGGCAGTTTCATCGAGCAGATTAAGACACTGAGCGCAGATGGAGACTAAGGTTTCGGGCTTCAAATCTCGGATCGAAGAAACGATGCTTGGAATCGAAACGCCGCCGTTCTCCAGCGACTTCAACAATATATCCTCGCACTCTTCCATCGACATTCTCGCTCTCTGTCTATCGATCTACCAGTGGAAGGGGAAGACAACTTCTACGCGAAAGAATTCTCCGTCGTCTCTGCGTTTTCGTTGTCTGCTATGGATAGGCATTTTATAAATCCTTCTATTTTTTCTTTTCGCATATACTCAGCATTTTTAATTATCTATTTTTATCATTTTACCTTTTAATCGTTTCCATCTAAATTGTTTATTGTATTTTTTTCTATTTTACTTTTTAAAAATTCAAAAATACGATATATTCGGCTACTATATAATGACATAATATACTAAAAAATACATTAAAGAATAAAATACATCTGCGGATATGAGTGAGCAAAACCGAATTAAAATTGAAAATCGAACTGAACCATATTGATTTCAGTATATTCAGTTTTTGATTTATTCGGTTCAGTTATTTTAAATTTTGGTTCGATTGAAAATATTGAAAAACTGATTAATCTGAACTGACTAAATTTATATATATAATTTTATAGTAATTAATTCTAATTTTTATATAAAATAAAAGAAATTATAATTTATAATAATTAGTTTTGTTGTATAATAGTTAATTAAATTATGAATTATGACAATTTATTCTAATTTGTATTAACTAATCTTAATTTTATAGTAATTAATAGAATTATGATAATTGATTTTAATTTATGTTAATTTATAAAGTTTTGATTTTAGTATGATAATTGATTTTAATTTTTAATAATTAATAAAATAGGGTAATAATTATAATTTATGTTAATTAATAAATTAATTTATAAAACCAATTAAATTGAATCGAACTAAACTGAAATATTTCGGTTTGATTATGTTCGGTTTATAATATATTTCAGTTTGGTTTTAAATTGAACAGAACTGATGCACACCGTTACCCACCTATCAAGAATATATTATAACAAAATTTAAATTTTTAAGGAATAAAGTAGAATAAAAACAAAATATAAAGGGCTACTAAAATTAAAAACAGGAAAGCTATCTTTTGCCTTCTTTTTGTTTTTATTTTTTTGGAGTTCATTCTTCATAGAAAATTTGGAAAAATACAGTTGGTTTTATTCCTAGGCTGCTCACAGTTAAGGAAAATCGAATCAAAATTAAATTTTACAAAATTAATTAATCGAATTATTAATTTTAGTTCAGATTTGAAATTTTAAAATTATAAATTTTCATTTTTTTTTAACTTTTGGTTTGGGCAAAATGCATAAAAAATAATAAATTTTTATTTTTATATCAAAATAATATTATTCTCTTATTTTAACATGTATATATATATATATATATATATAATTTCATATTAAATCAAATGGAGTCCTAAAAAATTTTTCATTGATTTGATAATAACATAACACTTTCAATTGATAGCTGTCGAATCTAACCAAAAATAAATTTCTATTTTTTTAAAAATAAATTTGTAAATAGTGAGAACATAGTCAAATCTATAGGTATTATGAATTAATTAAATTTGAATTTTAAGTAAATAAAGAAAATAAAAGTTGTGGAATTTTAGAATTGAAGAAAATAAAATGCAAATTAATGGAATTAAAATCAATCAAGAGAAATTCCAGCTAAGATATATCTTATAATTGATTTAAATATATTGATCATTAAATAAAAAGATAATTTTCTAAATTAAATAAATTGATTATGAATATTAACAAACTCTAATATTCTCTATTTCTTTACTTTGTAATTTAAGTGAAAACTCTACACTTAAACCTTATTTAGCAATCAATTTTAAACAAATTTTTAAGATTTATATTGTAAATAGCATTAAGAATTAGAAAAGCCACCAATTCTATTCAATAAAACACAAACTCATTTTTTTAAAATAGATCAAATATTTCCACTAATATTCTATAACGACTTGTTTTCATTAAGAGTGTTGATTTGCCACTTTATTGGATCAATTAAACAATTACAAATTTAGTGACCCAAATAATTGAAATATATTCGTCAAGCGAATAAATTAAATAAGAACAGAAATACTTAAAATAAAAAATAAATGAGGAACAAATTCTCACAACTTATTTAAAACCAATATTTGACAACATTGACTAAAAATGTAAAATTAGTCACACATGGCTAAAATCTAAAGCTAAAATACAGGAAGAATACAAAAAATTAGAAATGGAATTAAAGATGATTTTTCCTTTTGATTCAACATCTATTTACAAGTAAAGAATCATAAACTAAATAAGAATTAAGTTTACTAAATAAGCAATAAGATCATACTGGTCTGAAAAGAAAAAAAAGGAAAAATCTCTAACAAAATCGAAATTAATTTGAATAGAATCTCGCATCTCTTCATTTTTCTTCTTTAGGCGTGGACACACTAGAGCTCTTTTTCTTTGATAATCTACAATTGACTGACGTTACAATTTATTGCTTGATTCTTTCCGTAAAATCTTTCAATTCGGCTTATTTCTTTCTCAATTGATAATTTTCTTCACAAAAACAAAATAAAAAAATTAATTTATACATTATAAATTATATTTATCTTAAATATGAAAGAATTAAATGTAAATCATCAATCTAATTCTTTTTATTTGGCTATCTATGTACATGTGATATTTTGTTTTTTAAAATAATGTAGCATTTAGTTAATAAATATTTAGATCTGCACACATTCTAAGACTCAAAATGCATTTCGTTTATTTATAAATATATCTGCTTGTAATCATTTGTATGTAAACTAAATATCAACGTAGATATAACTATATCTGTGCAAATATAATTTTAGCATGAGTCTTTTACATAACTAGATTAATGTGGATTTATTAAAAAAAAACTAAATAACACATATGCACATTAATATATATTAGTAGTGCTAAATTAGAAAAAAATTATATTTGTAATGACACATCACTATCAAACCAAATTAAATCATCTATAAAGCTATATTTAAAATAAAATTAAAAGTATATATTTAAAAATTAAAAATTAGAATTATTTTGATATAAAAGTGAAATAATTACTAAAAAATTTCTGACATTTTACGCTTTGCATAAATCTAATACCGCCTTAGGATAATTACACTATGATGCTTATCGTTTGCAATTTTTTAACAATTATAGCATCCGGTAAAAAAAATGTTCTGATACTAATGTGGATGCCCTTTTTTTGGAAAAAAATTTTTTGCTGACTCAGCGCTCTAGAGTTCCATGTCAGCTCTATCAAAACGCACCGGTTGGAATTCTACATTCTTCAAATAAAATTCCTAAATCAATTAGCAATCTCTAACCCCATCTCTTTCTCGATGAGAATGGTAACTTGAAGGTTACCGATTTTGGTCTCAACACCTTCTCTAACCATCTGAAACAAGACAGATTACTACACACTACCTGCGACACATCAGTGTATATTGCATCAGAGGTTACCAGGAAGAAAGGATAGAATAAAGCTAAAGCGGATCTTTAGTCTTGTGGTGTTATTCTCCATGTTCTTATTATCGGTTTCTTGCTGTTTCAGGATGATAACATAGTGGCTATGTGCAGAAAGATTTATAGAGGTGATTTCAAATGCCCATCATGGTTCTCCTTGAAAGCTGGCAAACTAATCACGAATCTCTTGAATCCAAGCAGCCGAATTACAAAGTCGAAAATCGTGGATTTCTCTTGGTTTAAGAAATTCATGCCTAAAATCATAATAATGAAAGAGAAAATGGAATTTGAAGCTTTTCAGTGAGAAAAATGCAAGCAATCGAAAATATTGAATGCATTCCACATCATATCATTATCGGATTTTTTACAATTTTCTTTTAGTGTTATAGCTTCGTCTAGTCTGTTTGATTTCCTATGAAGTTTTGAAGAGAAAGCAAAAAAAAAGCTTGTATTGATTAAGATATGAGATTTCGGCAAAAATTGGAAAATTTCGGTGAATTAGTGGTGGATAATGCATGAAATTTATGTTTGTGGAATTCTAATTGATTTAATATGTTTTATAAGCTTAATTTAGAATACTAGTCTATTGTTCCTATATATTAACATGTTTTAATTTTAAACATTAAATTAGTTAGTTTTCAACAATTAAATACACTAACATTCGCATCAAAATTTATCCTATATAACAGTATTTTTAGTTTCTATTCAATCTTCACAGTCATGAACATTTATTTGATGGCAAACGCTAGTTGTGAAGTCTACTGGACCATTTGGCCAAACTTTTATGATCATGAAACAATCTTTCAGGATCATGAATGTTGATATTCGCAGTCATGACCAAATATTTATGGTCATGAAACCTGATGGTAAAGTATTTTCTTTTATGTCATTTTTTATCCAATATTTATTTTCAAAGTTTTTTAAAAATTATAATTGACCTATTTAAAACTTAAACACTTGAAATAATTAAATGTCATTGTATAATTATTTATAATCATCAAAATGATAGAAATATCCCTTAAGGTTCAACAATTATTATTTTTCATTTAACATTAATAAACCCAATAAAAATAAAATTATCATTTAAATATCAAGTAATTTTATGTTATCAATTCAATTAATTCACTTATATTGATTTTATTATGTTAAATGTGTATTTCCTTCAAGGCAAAATATGCATCTTCAAATGTATATAATATAATTTATTAACTATAATTAAGTTAATATCTTAAATTATATATTCATTTTATATTATATAATCATTAATATTTATTAGAATATAAATATTAATTAATTAAATTTATATATTATCCATATATAATATTATTAAGAAGGTAAAAATAGAAAGACAGGGTAGTTACAAAGGCTATTAGCATTTGATCAAAAAGATCGATCCACTATTGAAGAGGTCTTTGTTTTGTCTTAATAGATGTTTAAAATTACTAGTAAGTGTCGTAAAAATAAATTTTTATTTTTTTATTTATTGACTAGTTTTTTAATTATTTATAAAATATTTTTTCCGGATTTACTGTTGAAAAAATATCTATTTATCTACTTTACTAAAATCAATTTTCGAAATTAAAAATACCACGGAAAAATATTTTTCTGAAATTGGTCCCAAGTGACTATAAAATTAATAGATGAAATTTTTGAGAAAACCTTCTTGTCAGCCAATCCCAAAGTTGGAATTTGAGTTTGAGAGGCGAAGGGTGACTAAAGAGGATACTGCTTTTTAATTTAAATTTTTAAATTTTTTTTTGACCTATTTTATTATATTATCTCTTTATATAATTGTACTAATTACTAGAAATAGAATAAAAAAGATATGACATGAATAAAAAAGAAAAAATGGTTTAAATTTAAAAACAATCATCATGATTTATCATTCTTACAATTTTCGTCCTATAAATATCACATACACTCATTTTTAATATTGTGGAATTAACATAAGAAAAAAAATACATATAAATTCCAATAATAAATGAAAAAAAATAATTAAAAAAAGATGAGCACTTGTTATCTTTTCTGTATTACTTTTTTTTTCATAAAGAATGACACTTAATTATTTTTTATATAAATTTTGTAGGATTAAAATGAAAATATATATCACTTATAAAATAAAAAAATTAATAAAAAAGAAAATAATAAAAAGACTATGATAATAAGTATTTATAGTACCATATCATATGATATCCACAGCACGTTTTTCATTTTGCTGTAAAAATAATGATGACATGTTGACACTTTTTATTTATAAAGGAGTTGGATTTGTGATAAACTATATAATATGAAATAATTATCTTCTTATATATATATTATAAAAATATTAAAATTCTACCAACATGGTAAAATAAAAAATTCAAATTCAAAAGTTTCCCACAATTAAAAATACCGATATATAAATGAAAAAGACAGGTAGTGCAATATCATTTTATTTGCTGATATCATTACCCTTCCGGCCTTCACTTTTTCCATAAACCCTAACATGTCCCTTCATTATCTATTTATTAATTTATTTGTCTATATAGAGGATTATATTTCTTCGTGTTAAATATCATTAAATACTATAAAATTAATCAAAATATTATATATTTATATGATTTTGTGTTTCATGTGTAAATTCTTCACTGTGTTCCTAAATTCTGATATGAAATTACAAAGTGATAATTTTTCATTAAATCAGAGTACAGCTTAGAGATTAAAATTTCATTTGGTTTAGTTATTAAATGTAACTGTTAGATGATGGATGATAGTTTGTAGTTGATAGCTAATCAATAGCTTATTAATTTGGAACTAATTAAAATGTAAAATTACTAATATGGATATAATTTATATTATTTAAAATATATATTTTTATATGAAGTAAGTAAATAAAATAATTATCTCATATAATTATATACTTAATTAAGATAATAAAAATAATAAAATTTAATTAATTATAAATAAAAATTTTAAAATATATAATATTTGTAATCTAATTTGTAATTATAAATAATTTATTGATTGAAAAATTCAATTTAGAGGAAATAAGTATTTTATAATTAATAAAATACTTAATGGTAATATAATTTAATTTAAAAATAAAACTGAATAAAAAATAATAGCTTATTGAAGTTAAAATTAGTTATTAACTGCTGATTAGAAAGTCTTATTCGATGTTCAAAAAGTTATCAATTACCTCCAACAACTTAAACAAATTAACACCCTCTAAGAGATTATATCATTGATTATTCATTATATAAATTGTCTTTGTTTCTTTGATTAAAAAACATGAACATAACAATCAACCTTTTTTTAAAAAAAAAAATATTATTGAATTTTTTTTTCCTTCGTGCTACACATATTCATAATCACAAACTATATTATAATAATTATTTCACTAAAATAAATTGAGTTTTTTCTATAAGGTCAATCTTAATTATTTTAAACATTTAATACTATTGACCAAAGTTTTACATCCCCAAATTATATAGGATTATCAATTAAATAATAATTTGATTGATATTTTTATTTATAAGAATTGTGTGAGATATTGAGTTTGAGTCTATTTATCACCATTTACTAATATTGGTAGAAATTTAACATATTTATAATATGTATAAGATGATAATTACTCTTATTATATACCCACGACTTATTAAATCCCTTAATGAACCAAAATAAATTCGCTGGGATTGGATGAAAAATCACATTGATAGGAATAAGAATTATTATTGCTATTACTTTTAATTAGCTTATTAAGAAAAGAGGAATTCTGTGGTCTATATGAAAAATAAATTTATTCTATTAACTAACAATTTAACTATGCATGCATTGTCTGTATGAAAAATGCATGAAATATTTTTACATAATGTCAAAACAATAAATAATTTTTCAAACAAATTTGAAAAGATAAACCCATGTGTCTAAATCCGAAAATTTTTGGTGAATTTTATATTGATAAACAATTTTATTAACAAATTGACCCACCCATAAACATTATATCAACTCATTATTTTAAAAGCTGCCAACTATATCATTAACTTTTGTTTTAATTATTACTTAATAATTCTCAAGCCCTATAATTATCAATTAGAACTTTAATCAAAATAATACAATGAAAAAAGAAAAAAGAAAAATAAAAGAAAGTTATAATGGAAAGTAGGAACTTTCCTTGTTCATGCACACACAATTATATATAATAATTTTTTATTAATTTATTTTATACGCTATTATTAGGTATTAGATTTGCTATTAATTACTATTTAATTTATATTTTTTTATTAATTTATTTTATTTTATTATGATATTTTATTCATAATAAATTATAAGACTGTATATTTATTTTAAAATTTTATAAAATTACTAATTTATATATTATTAAATATTATATATTTTACGGTATTATAATTATTAAAAAATTACTATTTACTATTTAAATTTAAAAAATATACTAATATTCATAATATTTAAAAATTATATTATTTAATTTTTAAAAATTTAATAAATTACGCTAATATTCCATTGCAGTTTGATTTATTATACTAATTACTTCGTAAAATTTGACATATTAATTATACTAACATTTTATTAACAAATGAGAATAATTTTTTTTATTAATGGTAAATATTTTGAATTTTAATAAAAGATTAATAGTATATTTTTCGAAATTTGAAGTGGATATTAATGATAAATATTAATTTTCTCTCACTATTATATATAACTGTCAATCATCATATGATGCAACCCAATTTGAGTATCAATCCCAAAATGGTCAAAAAGTTGCTGACACCGCAATCAATCTGCAACTCTCATCTCTGCCACTTATGAAAGCAGAATAAAATCCAGAACAACTCCTTTTTATAACTTTCTCATCAGCAGCAATAATTTTGCCTTTTTTAACTTTTCTGATCTGTCGTTCTTCCATTGGTTCCCTTTCTCTCTGGCTCTGTCTCTGTCTCTGTTTTTTTCCCCTCTGTTTCCCATGGACAGAGTAGAATAACATCCAATTTCTCCGTGTCTGCCTGCCTCAAAATTTCTTCCTCTGTTTTAACAGAAATGGAGTTAGTCCCATACACGGACCCTCATGCAAAGCCGGAATCTTCAACCCTTCCGTGGCAGGACATGTTTAGATCCGCCTCATTTCGCAAACCCACCACTACCGATCCGCCCAAGCCACCGCCGGCGCCCAATTCCTCTCACGCGGCACCCACTGGGTCAAACTGTAATAACCCAGATCATAAAACTAATCTATCTGGTGATCCTCAGGTACGACTTGCTCTTTACATAGCCATGGCTCATGCCGGCCTTGCCTTCGCTATATTTATTCTGTATTTTGGGTGTAAGCTTTTGCAAGAATATTTGAGGCCAATTCAATGGGCTGTTCTTTGTTCGATTCCTTTGAGAGGGATACAAGAAACCCTTTTTTATTTTTGGAAGGAGCCTTTAACATTAGGCCTCACTGAAACTGTTATTGCGGTTCCTGTTGCTGTTTTTAAGGCTTTTGTAGGTACTCTTGTTGATATTAAGGGAGTTTGCTTGAGAATTTTTCTTAGAAAACCCAAAAGAAGGGGTCCTAGAGGAAATAGGAGCGGGTTTTCAAAATTAATTAGATGGTTGGTGGCCTTTGGGGTGTTTGTGATTGCTTATGAGAGACTTGGTGTTATGGGGTCATTGTTGATTCTTGGGTTAGGGTTTATGTGTAGTACCACGACTGCAGATAATACATTTTCTGCTGTTTCTTCTTTTAGGAGTAACAGCTTTAGGCTTAGTGCAATTAGTGCTTTCTTCACTAGAGGCATATATAAAAGATTGAAGATCATTGTGGCAATTGGATTAATTGTTGGTATGATTGTTGGGTTTATAGCTGGATCAATATTTTTCTCTTATAAGATCGGTGTCGAAGGTAAAGATGCAGTCATTTCTTTGAAATCACATGTGGAAGAGAATAATTATGCTGAGAGATTTGGCATTAAACAGTGGATGGATGACAATGATGTTCCTGGAATGGTGGACAAGTACACAACTATGGTCTATGAAACAGTATTTGAGCAAATAGATGGTTATGCAATGCAGTATAATATGACTGAGCTTGTCACCGGAATCAAGCATTTTGTCATTACTCCTCCAGCTAATTCTTCTGTGCAATCAAATGCTTTGATGACGCCTTCTCCCTACACAGAGAAGCTTGTAAATTTAAGAAGAAAAGTTAGTAGTCGTCAGTGGGGTGAGATTTATACAGATGTAGATGCAATTTTTAGGGAATTAATAATCAGCCGAGAGGATCTAGTTGAGAAGGCAAAAGGGTTTGCTCTGCGAGGGCTGGATGTATCACGCCGCGTATTTTCCAGTAGTGCATCTGTTTTAGGCGGTGGTGCTAAACTCATGTTCTCTTTTGGGAATTCCATCATTTCTGGAGCAGCAGAGGTTTTTAATTTTGTGTCGCAGTCAATGGTGTTCTTCTGGGTTTTGTACTATCTTATTACATCCGAGTCTGGTGGGGTGACCGAGCAAGTGATATGCATGGTTCCCATATCAAAATCAGCAAGGAAACGATGTGTTGAAGTTCTTGATAATGCTATTTCTGGAGTTCTTCTGGCTACTGCTGAGATTGCATTCTTTCAGGGATCAGTTACTTGGCTTTTATTTAGACTATTTAAGATACATTTCTTGTATGTGTCAACTGTGCTTGCATTTATTAGCTCGCTGTTTCCAATTTTTCCACCTTGGTTTGCAACAATTCCGGCCACTCTGCAATTGGTGATGGAAAGTAGATACGTGCTGGCTATTAGCTTGTCAATATTTCACATCGCTCTTATGGATTATGGTGCAACTGAAATTCAGGAGGATATACCTGGTTACAGTGAATATCTTACGGGGCTCAGCATTATTGGTGGAATGACATTGTTCCCATCTGCATTGGAGGTAAACTTCTTGTGTTTTATGTTCTAATGTCCGCAAATGGTTTCAACTCCTCAATTTGCGTTTTTCAAATATTTGTATGCTGGTTTTCTCATCCTCAAAACAAAGTGGTGCGAGTAACATGAACTCAAGCTGTTTGACCAACTTCTAAAGTACAGCATGCCTAAAATTTTGACTTAAGTTAAAACATAATAGTGTTGATTTGGCAGTTTAAGAACTGAAAGGGGTTCGCATTTCAACCAAAATCAATAATTTTGGCTGGAATCTGCATTTCATGCTGCAACTTAGGTGATTGAAGGGTTGTCTATCCAATTTCTTATAGATGAACTTTGTTCCTCATAATGATACTGTTTTCTGCCTCAGATGCTGTGGTTTTAATGACAGGTTTTTAGTTACTAGTTCATAAAGCAGGAACGCGCCAACTTCTTCAGTGACTGCCTCAGAAAATTCTATCCTCGCAGCTACCTTGTACATAGAACTGAAAGAGATCCAACTTAGAGTGCCTGAATATTTGAATTGTCAATCTGATAAAAATTATCATAGATTTGTGTGAGAATCCATGTTAAACATTTTAAAACACCTATAAGAGGAAACCTGGTAGCCCCTCTTAATATTCATGAAGGATAAATTTGTTGTCAAGCACATGGGTTCTTCTGCATTACTTGATTTATGTTCGGAAAGCTACTTGAATCTTTTTCTTAAAATTTTATCTGGGTGATAATATCTGCAATTATCATGCATTTCTTGATATTGAAATTGCATTAACTTTGTCTTTTACTATTTATCATTAACTGAATTATCTGCATATATTATTTGATAGGGAGCAATAATGGGACCATTGATAACCACAGTTGTGATTGGCCTTAAGGATTTATACGCAGAATTTGTTCTGGAAGAACATAAGAAAACTGATTAGCAGAATGGAGCTCGAACCTCTGCCAGTGTTCTAGTTCCCATCTTTTTTTCTTGTTGGCAACCTGTTGAGTCACGAGAAGGAAAAGCACATGTTCCAAAGCTGATATTTTCCTCCAGGCATTCTCTTCGGAGATTGTTTGCACGCCAAATTCAGTTGTGTTTGCTCCTTCCTTGAATAGAACAGATGGCTATTCCATATTTCTTTATTGTTAGTGAAATTGTATATCATTAAATATTTATTTGTTGTAAGGATTTGTGAAATCTTCCACCAGGATGTGTGATGCAATCGGATGAGAATTGTTATCTGTGCGAATGTCCAGATTGTATTGACTGATATTAGTAAATGCTGGTAGGAAAATCATTGATTCCTTCCAATATTTCAATTCGTTTCTCTTAGGCTCAACCTGGATAAGAATCAAATGAGAACAACTAGATTTTTGAAGCTGATGCACAGCATAACTGAACAGTCTATCACTTTCTGTTGGCTCCAGATGTTATTGAATTGAAGGTGTTAACTATATTTGCCCTGTTTTTGCGCAAATATTGTCATCGAGCATTCAGTAAACCTATAAGAATGAAGAGAACTGGAAAAAGATAGGATTTCACTATGAAATCATGCTAGTGAAACCTAAGTTCTGAGGATACTATCAATTCAAGGAACAGCGCCGGGACAGTGCATTGACATTAACAGTTTTGCATCTCTCCTTGTCTATTTATTTGACAAGCCAACATTGAAAAAGAAAAAAAGGATGAAATTTATCCCATTCTGTTGGTGAAGTACATCAAAGTAATACATAAAATGATTCCGATCCACAAGCATGTCATTCTTCCACTTGAACTTCAGCATTTTCCTTCTAAATATCAAATTACTTCATGTATTTCTGAAGGAATTTCCGGTGGAAGTCATTCCTGATAGTGTCATTGATGAAGCGCTTAGGAGCTTTGGTTTCACCCCGAGCCTGGTTCTTGAAGACCACATCATCATCCCATCTGAACAAAAGAATCCATATAACAAAAACAAGTATTAGGATATTATTGCCTGGGAACTCGGTAAATAATAAATCTAACTTGCTTTTGAGGAAATAGATCTTCCAGATACCAACCTCCTTTTCACGTTAAAAGATGTAGGATTATTAAGTAGCGGGTTTCCTCTGAGAAGCTGCTCTTCCTTTGCTTTAAGTTCTTCAGCTGCCTGTTGTTGTTCCTACAATAACATGAAAAAAAATTTAATTATCGCTTGCGTAGTCACAACAACTGGATAAAACTATAAAATCCTGCAGGAGATTAAATTTACCTGCCGCAACTTCTCCTCAGCTCTTTCCTTCTTTATTCGTTCAAGCTCAGCCATAAGAGCTTCTGTATCATCCTCATCATCATCATCGTTGTCATCATCATCACTAATGTACAAAACAATGGAGAAATTTATGCCAACAAGTTCTAATGGTAATGTTACTAAATAGGCGGAAAAAGAGTTATAAAAAAACTGGAAACAAAAATTAGAAACAGCTCATTTCAGCAATAAATAGTCTGAATAATAATTGAGGGGCAACTCAAAATGTTTCATATAGTGCCACCAAATCAGTCAGCACAAGATATCAACACTAGCATGAGATACGTACATTGTATTTAATTAACAACCACAACATATAAGGTTTTTCAGTAACTTAACCCATAAACATATTTTCAATTCCAAGAAATAAGGAAAATAGAGATGATCCACAGAACACCAAAAATGTTGTGGAGATTTTACATGCATGCAATATAACATATATAAGAGCAGGCATCTAAAACCATTAATCAGGAGAAAAAAGGATGACTAATTTCAATCATCAAAGCAAATGCGGATTCCTTGTAAGCATATCAGGCAAAAGTAATAACCTTTCATCATCATTGTTAACTTCAACATCAGAATCATCAGCATCCACACTGCGTGGAACGATGCGATCATCAGTGTCCCTTTTTGTCCCTATAAGCAGATGCTATAGTTAGAGACGTGGTAAGAGAAGAATAATCTTCAATATAAATTGTAAATTGGAGGAGCTAGTGTGTTCACCTTCCAAAAGAAGTTGATTAGTCTTCCTACGGTCTCTATCATCTGTCACACACAAATTTCGTTAAAATAAAAAAAAAATTAATAAGTTGCCTGCCAGCCACCAAATGCAGAATACAATCCAAAAGTTATGAAAAAAAAAAAAAAAAGCTTTACCATTATAAGACTTATCCTTTGATAAGAAATGTCTTCTTTCACGTTCTTCCAGCTCATCACGGAGATTCCTCTTCTGCAATTCCTCCTGTGTATCTTGCCCTTCCTTTCTGTAATGCATTCAAAGAAGTTGGAAAATAAACTCAAACTAAACAGGATGAACAACATGCATATAATTAAGATATCTTGGTATATAGATAACACAATGCAACATCAATTCATGCGCACACATATCACATGTACATATGGATGAATTATGTAAGTATGAAGAAGAAACAAGCCAGTTTACAGATACCAATCCAACATTGGACGCTTATGAAACATTTGACTGAAGTATAAGCAGAAACAATTGGGGTAGCATACTCACAGCAGACAAAAGTACAAGTTATGTTAAAGGTTCCTCCTTATCCAAATTTGGTAACTAATTGTCCCCCCTCCTTTTCTTCCTTCCCCTCTAAGATTGACTTTTCCCTACTGGTACTTTTCATCCTAACTCCACAACTCATTAGGCCAGACAGCTTAGAATGTTAGCGTATACATACAAAGGAAATTAAATATTGATCTCTAAAGTAACATATGGTTCTCAAAAATATTTGTTCAGACTCGGGACAGTGGCATTTTATCCTCCAATTCAAAGAAGTGGCACAAAAGAGAATCTAATATCATAAGCTTTCATTAACAGTTCTGCCATTCTGGTCACCTTAGCCTTAGCAAATAAAGATAACCTTATAATCAGTTTTGGGGCCAAATTTATTCTGGTGCAACAACATATTGAATTAAGATACAAGCACAAATTTGTCAAATAACCAGATAAACCATGCTGTATACAGGCATGCTCTTCCACTAGGCGTAAATAATTCTGATGCACCATCTTCTAGTACAACCAAGTCAAACAACGTAATCATATTCAAAAAAATATTCCTACAATCAAATCCCTCAGTGAAAAAGAAAACCTGCTACCTAGTCTGAGGCTAAAATACCAACACATCAAAAGGAAAAGTCTCATATCTTACTTTAAGAGGAGTCTCCTAACTAAATTTTTGTACTAAGTTATAAGCAACAATCGCTTAGAAAGAAGATGATGGAACAAAGAAGAAAAAATGATTCTTGCAGATTCATATTGTGGCAAGTGCAGTAGGCACAAAAGTTCAAGTAACGAGCACAGAATCAAAATAGTTACTGTTATTTAGTTCACAAAAGCAAGCTGCGAGAAGCTCAACCTATCAATTATTGTTGATAAATTGCAATAAGTACCAGTACCCACCGAGGCTTTAGATTTGTATGAGAGGCAATGTCCCTTGACGAATACTTCTGAGATGGACCAAAAATTCGAGCACCGCCTTGTTCATTGCCACCTTTTGCAGGTGCCCATGTGGGTCGAGCTGCAGTCGTCATCGCTTGATACTATCTTTCAATTCCTACCAAAGCATAATACACACTCCAATGAATTTCTTCAGACAATATATATATAGAGTGTGAAAAAATTACTGCTGCATAAAAAAAAATCTAAAGAAATTCTGGATTTCGTATTGAAAACAAAATTTAACATTGCGACTGAAAAAGGAAAAAAAAATATATTAGTCCATCCTTTTCTCAGAGACCAAACAGAAAATAGCTTGAGATGCAAAACCTCAAAGCAAAACCTCTAAGAACAAATTAGGGTTTCAGTAGCAGGATCACACAAAACCTAATCCAAATTTCTCTATTCAATAAATCAACATAAACAGATACCTTTAACTTATGGGGCAACGAAATTAGAATAAGAAATTTACAGAAGGTTTGAGTTGAGGAATGCGATTCCACAAGACTTCTCTGCGAGCTGGAGATGGCGATCCAAGATAGACAAGGAGGACGAGGAGGATCGGATTTGGATCATAAAAAGGAACCGGAAACGGTTCAACCAATGGATTTTTGCCTGTTACCTGTTGGTTCGCGTGGAATTTGGCCCGTCCAGTTCATATGAACCAATTAGATAAATGAAATTTTACAAAAATACCAAACAAACCGATACGGTTTCTTATTTTCATTGCTGCTCAATATTTTTTTTCAATTTTATCGAAAATAATTTTCTAAAATTACAACAGTATCTAAATTTTAAAATCACTTCAAAATATACTTATACGGTATTTTTTCGATATACTTTGGGAATATCTTAATTCAATTTTCACTAAAAAATAACAAAAGAATAAGAACAATTAAATTATTAAAGAATAATAATATAATTCAATCAAAATTCAAAACATTGCAAAATCTCAAACAAACAGTTTGATATACATTTTCGGAATACTTTAGATATATTTTGGAGATACCTTGGATATATCTCGAGAATTCTTTAAAAATATCTCAGGAATATTTTGGATATATCTTGAATATATTTTAAGAATTTACTGGAAGGAATTCTCTGAAAATACATTAGGGATACTTCGATATACTTTTGAGAATTCTATGAGAGTACCTCAAATATACTTTAGAGATATTTTGAATATACCTTGGAGATTTCTTAAGAATTCTCCGAATACTTTTGAGAATATTTCAATATACATTTAAAAATTATACGAGAATATTTCCAATATACCTTAAGGATACTTTCAATATACCTTAAAGATATTTTTCAATATATCTTGAGAATATTTTAGTCATTTTTACCAAAAAAAAAAATCAACAACAACACAGATTTAGAAGAACAAATTGAAAGAATAAAAAAAAAAAAGAGGTCATGGAAGTTGAAGCAATAACCACCTTTTTAACAACCAATCACAACTTTAATCGGAAATTATCTTTTTCTTCCTTCTCTTTACTCGTCAGTGTTTTGTTGATTTTGTGAAAAAAGTTCAATAATCGATAAAAATAAAAAGTATTTCAGTACAAATGAAAAAACGAAAAACTATTGATAAATTTAAAAAAAATATTTAAATTTCAATAAAGTGTGAAAATTTCTCTTAGGTAAATTAAGAATGGCCAAGAAAACAATTTATTTTAAGAAAATACATTTTGCTTTATTTTTTTATTTTAAAAAAATATTATTGTTTAAATTAAATGCATTTTCATATTAATTAACTAAATATTTATTAAAATTTATACCTTTAATTATAAAATATATGTTCATTTGGATTCCCTTCAATATTATTCAATCATACACTTAGGGTGAATTTTACTCACGATCCTCCAATTATATAACTAGTATCAATTCAGTATCTGAAAGATTATTTATAATACAAAACTACCTTAATTATATAACTCGTAACAACTCGTTACATAAAAAATTATTTGTAACACAAAAATACCTCAAATTTTATTTTGTAATATAAAAGTACATCAACTTTTATTATGTAACAAAATAGTACTTTCATATTTGAATGTTAGTCTCCCTAATATAAGTATGATATAAAATATCCACATAAAATAAATTTTAATAAAAATAAAAATAGATGTAATATTCACATTAGATAAATTTCAATTAGACTAACTGTGTATTACAACTAATTTTGTTTTTATTAAAATTTATCTGGACATTTTATGTTATACTTCTGTTAAAGAGACTAAGGGATATTTGAGAGTACTGTTAAGTGTTCCAAAAGCAAGTTTTGAATTTTTTTGATTTAATTGACTAATTTTTTTTAATTTTTATGAATTATTTTTTTTTCAAATATACTTTTAGAAAAAATATCTATTTATCTATATTTATCGAAAATAGTTTTTAAAACTCAAAAAAGTTAAAAATACAAATTTTTTTTTCCAAAAAACGTCTTTTCAAACACAATGCTAAATGACCATAATAGTTGAAAACATAAGAAATATTTAGTTACAAAATAAAAGTTAAGGTACTTTTGTGTTACAAATAATTTTTAAAGTACTGAATTGTTATAATTTACATAGTTGGGGTACATTTGTGTTACAAATAATATTTAGGTACCGAGTTACGAGTTATATAATTGAGATATTTTTGTATTATAAATAATCTTTCAGGTACTAAATTGTTACGAATTATATAATTAAAAATTCCGTGGTTGAAATTCACCCCATACATTTGTATGAGACTCAAATAATAATTTTTTCAACGGTCGCGTTGCCTAATATTTTGAGTTAGCTTAAAGGCAATGGAAATAACCTTTTTTTTTTTTTTGAAAAAGGGAAATAACCTATTATGATGGCGATGATTGGTTTATTTGGTATTATATTTGCAAAAAAACGTTTTATGAAAAAATAATTTTATAATTTTAAAAACTGTTTTTAATAAAAACAGATAAATATATATTTTTATAGAAATACGTTTGCAAAAACAGTTTATAAAAAAAAAAACAGTCAATTAAATAAAAAAATTTCAAAATATATTCTTGGAACACTCAACACTAATCCTAAACATCCCGATAGCAATTACGAACTTATAATTTTCTTTATTCTTTTTTCTTGAAATAAAATCGTATCCTAATTCCTTATACACCAATATAATTATCACCACCAAGCATTGAATTTGGAACTAGAAAAAACTGAATTACTTGTTGTATTGTCTTGAGCCAAAAAAAAAAAAAAAGTTGATTTTATTCTCTCCATTTTTTTTAAAGATAAGATCTGCTATATATAAATTCATATATCATCATCGGTTTCATATGTTGAATAAAAATCAACTATATCTATGTAGATTAAACTAAAAAAAATACCATATAAAATGATTTTAGTGACAAATTTTTATTAATTTTTTACATGGACTCAATATATATAAGAGTTTTTTCATCAAAATATGTAAAAATTTCTTATGTAACTTATAACTCTAATATATATATATAGTGTAACTAACAAAACATTTTTTTCTGAAAATGACCATTTTCATACACCAAGGCATGGTGATTCCATACAAATTAACACGTTGCATTTATTCACAGGCGAAAAATTAATTAATTCAAATATGTGTCAACTAAGTAACATATTTTTTTTCTTATTTTATAAACTTAGAATATTCAATCAAATCACTTTTGTGATGTTTTTTTATTATACCCAAATTGTTTGTTGTTTTCATTTTCCTTTCCAAAGTAGAATTTATTTTATATGGTACACGTTGCCATGGAATGGTCAAATACAAGTCAATTAAGGAATCAAAAGATTGAAATTGGAAACCGTTTTTTTTTTTTCAACATCCATATAGTCATTAAAAGATAAAATGCTCTTTTTTAAATTTTAAATATATTCTACATTCAAAATTTTAATTTAAGATATTTGGTTTCTTTTTTTTTTTTTTTACCATATCCTTTTTTAGAGAAAAATACTACAAAATTACATAAAAACTAATCTAGAAACATAATGAACAACAATATTTTAATTTTTGGTAACAAGAGCTATGAAATCTGATATATAGAACTGTAAGATATGGAATTCAATAAGCTAAAGGTACATATCTAGTAACTAGGGTTGTGAAATCTAAGTTCCAATTTTCAATAAGACTTATTCCAATTTATCGCAAAAAGTGTAGATGAATTGACACAAAGTTCTTTCAACTTAACTATAGATTTCGAGTTTGAGTTTTCGTTATGTAGCTATCTTAAAATTTTTATAAAAATATTTTAGAATCATTTGGAATTCTATCTTATACGAACATAATTAATATCAGTCTGTTGATATATAAATTAAAGATAAATATAGTTTCACACAAAAAAATCCTAATTTCTAGAGAGAAAAAGGCAGATGTGGATTAATGAATGTGCATTTTGCAATGCACCCACAACATTAGAGTTCACCAAATTAACAACTCCTACATTATATTTTGCCTCAATTAATACAATATTTTCCAATGAATTTGACAGGATATTCAAATTCGAAATTTTGTAATTCTAATTACTAAATCAATATCATTAAGGTATTATTTGGTAACACCAAACTAGATTATGACAAATATATATATATATATATATAATTTATTAATATATAAACTAAAGATACATGTGGCTTCACATAAAAAAAATCTTAATTTCTAGAGAAAAGAAGTTGGATGCGGATTAATGAATGTGCATTTTGCAATGCATCCACAACATTAGAGTTCACCGAATTAACAACTCTTGCATTATATATCGCCCCAATTAATACAATTTTTACAATACGTTTGACAGGATATTCAAACTTGAAATTTTGTAATTCTAATTACTAAATCAATATTATTAAGGTACTAACCAAAAAAATAATCTAGTTTGTTGATATATAAAGATATATATGGTTTCATAAAAAAAAATCCTAATTTCTAGAGAGAAGAACCTAGAGAGAAGAAGGCAGATGCGGATTAATGAATGAGCATTTTGCAATGCACCATTAACATAGAGTTCACCAAATTAACAACTCCTACATTATCTATCGCCTCAATTAATACAATTTTTACAATGAGTTCGACAAAATATTCAAACTCGAAATGTCATTAAGTTAAAACGTAGTAACACAATTTTTAATAAAACGGGTCAAAGATGGTTTCACCACATCTTAATTAGATTGGAAAAATCCAACATATTACAAACCATCATGTCAGGCTTTATTCTAGAACAAGAAATTTAATTGCAACTATACATCAATCAATCTAGAAAAATGAAGGTTAGACTAAGGGTGGGTGATTTGAATTCCTATGCTAATAAAACAATGTTTAATTAATAAAAAAATTAAACATGATTAGAAGCAAATATTTAACAAGAATGAAGAAAACGCAGAAAGATTTGGAAGGCCAATCACCATATTTTATATAGTTATATTTTAGAGTCTATTTGCGGCATAGTCCAGCGCATTGATACGTTTGCATATCAATTGTTAAATGAATATACGCTTCGTCTGAACCATTTATTGATTTAGAATTTTAACTGTTGGATGTATATTTTGCGATATAAACCGTTCATTATACATAACGTACCGATATAACATGTGTATTGTAAAATGAGCTTATATTTTAATATTTACGACTTGAGATCAAATACTATATATGGAGATTATTATTATTATTATTATTATTATTGATGAAATTATTTTACGTATGTAGTTTTGAGAGTTGATGGGGATATGATGGTAACAAATGATATGCTTCGCCACACATGGGGAAAATAAACCGACAGAAAGAGAGGAAGTGGGCCAAATTACATATATGGAGATTGGAGAACTAACTGCTTAATTTGTTGGATTTGGTGGCCAACCTCTAACGATGGAATCAAAATCCCACACCCGCCAGAATTCAAAAACCTCTTTTATTTAAATATAATGCATACAAAATCATTTTAAAGATTTTTTTTTTTTTTTGGGTTAGGAGGTTAAGTATCAGTGAAAGTGAATATTGAGGTAAAAATTTCTTCCAATTATTATTTTTTTGATATTTACGAATTTTAAACTCAAAACTGTCGATATTATTCATTTATTTGGCCCCATATTAAAGATTTAATATATCAATTACAAGTCATCTCCTCTTTACCTCTTATCCAATTCAGGCCAAAGTGACAATAACTTGACTTCAAAATTTATATATTTGCTTTTGTTTTGTCCATGCTTTGTGTAAATAGAGAGACAGATTTGCTGCTTCATCTCTCGGCTTTGCTTGCTTAAGAAACAAAAACCAGAGGGAAGTTAGGCCAAAGGTTAGCTTGCTAGCTTCTCTCCATTTTGCCTTTTCCCTTGGAATCAAAGCAAAGCTGTTTTGGCTTTTTCAGTTGATTTTTGGTCACCATCTGAAACCCAACCTTCACCTTCCTGTCCTATTCTCCCAACCTCCCAATCTGGTTCTCCTTCTTTATTGTATAAACTTTCAGGTATACACTTCTGTTCTTTGTGTTTGGTGCTTATTTGTGTCCTTGCTTAAATACCCACCTTAGTTTTTCAAGTTGTGTGTGTTTTGAGGATCGTTGTTTCAATTTCTTTGTTAAGTCAAAGTTTTAAGTATAAAGTTCGTCTCTTTTTGGGTTTTAAGGCCTGTTTTATATACCCTTTTCAGTTTTTTTTGAATTCTTTTGAGTTCTTGATTTGTGGGTTCTGAGAGATTTTTCAGCTCGTTCTGATTTCATCTTAGGAGCTATATTAAAGAAACAAAAACCGTGAGTTTTTGCTTGAAGGTTGAGGCTAAAAAGACAGATGTATTTGGTCCTCACAGCGCCGCCCTGCTGGTATTTGCGTTTTTGCCTCACCGAATTCTCATGATCATCTAAAGTTTTGACTTGGAATATCTTCTAATCAAATCCTGTGATTTCGAACACAATATCTTTGATTAGCATATTAGTCACATAGTATTCATGCCGGTGTTTCATTACTTGTTAGCTTCATATTCATTAGTATTAAAGTCTTGCTATTTCTTCGTGCCTAATTCTTTCTCATACCAAATCTCCATATTTAAGTGAAACAGAGCTAAATTCATTCTCTCCCTCCCCCCCCGGAAAAAAAAAATTATTTTCTAAAATGAATACCCGGTATTTCTCTTCATCATCAGATTCTATATGTAGTTCCGGTACTGTGGTTTCATTTTCATCAAATTCTGCCATAGGAGAGGATCGTGGAGCTGTAAGCATCACAAACAGGCCTGCTCGTCCTCCTCCTGCTACTTTTTTTATAAGAATGGCCATGAGGATATCGAGAGCAAGGTGGTTCACTTTCTTGAGAAGAGTATTTCATTATCAGAATGGTTCAAGATCCAATCTTGGGTCTAATCCTTTCAATTCTAGTACTTGGATGATGCTGGAACTTATAGCTTTGCTTGTTCAATTAAGTATGACCACATTCACGTTGGCTATTTCTAAGAAGGAGAAACCTGTTTGGCCTATGAGGATATGGATTGTTGGGTATGATATTGGCTGTCTGCTTAGCTTGCTGCTACTCTATGGGCGCTACCGCCAAGTTCATGTTACTCAAGGAGATGGCTTTGGGCTTTCTGATTTGGAGCAGCAGAGGGGCAGCGAGGACTCCAGGTATTATATATTTTCAACCCCTATGGTTCACTTATTTTGTTAATAAGTAATTCTTCTTGTAGGCCGTATGACCTTGGCATCAATCAACAAATTTTGAGTTATTAAATTATTTAAGAATTTGCATAACATTTTCATGAAAAGGCTGGCATGTTTAGTGAAATTGTTGCATACCACCATCTTTATTTTATCATTCAGCAAAGCTTAACGCTGCTTAATCATGACTGAAGTTCAAAGCTTTGAATTATTGGGAAAACAAACATGAAAATCTGCAACTTTCGTGTACTAACAATTTAAAATGTTTGTTAACTTCCATTAACTATGGAATAATGCTAATAAAGAACTTGTGAAACTAATATATCCAATGATTGCATTCTGCACAGGTGCCATCATTTGATGAACAAATGTCGGACTTCGCTGGAGCTTTTCTTCGCAATATGGTTCGTGATGGGTAATGTTTGGGTGTTTGATTCTCGTTTTGGATCTTTCCGCCGAGCTCCGAAACTCCATGTGCTCTGTATCTCTCTGCTTGCTTGGAATGCTTTGTGCTATTCATTTCCATTCCTATTATTTCTGCTGCTATGCTGTTGTGTGCCACTCATTAGCAGCTTTCTTGGCTACAACATGCAAGTGGGATCTGCTGAAAGAGGGGCATCTGATGACCAAATCTCCACTCTGCTATGCTGGAAATATAAAGCTACCAATTCAGATGTTGCCAATTGTGTTGATTTCAATTCAACCCTCTCCAGTGAAGATCCGGTAACTAATTTTTATTTTTTCTATACAAATTTTTTGTTTATTTGTCAGGGTTTGACTGGGATTCAAACTCGCAATTTCACAATCCTAAAGGTTACTATACAATTAAAAGTTATGTTTGGCACTGCATTTGAAAAAAACGTTTTAAAAAAAAAATTAGTATTTTTAATTTTTTTTTTTAGTTTTGAAAACTGATTTTGATAGAAGTAAGTAAATAGATATTTTTTTCCAAAAGAATGTTTGAAAAAAGCAATTTATAAAAAATTAAAAAAATTAGTTAATTAAATCAAAAAAATTTAAAACATATTTTTAAGACCCTCAACATCAATTCCAAACACCCCCAAAGAGCATCTAAATCACATCTCTTATATTATATTGTTGAAATGCCAAAAACAGGAATGCTGTATTTGCCTAGCCAAGTATAAAGACAAGGAAGAAGTAAGGCAATTGCCATGCTCCCATATGTTTCACCTGAAGTGTGTGGATCAATGGCTCAGGATTATCTCTTGCTGCCCTATTTGTAAACAGGAACTTGAAAGATAGAAAACAAAACATACATAAGAATTGAAGGTTGAAGTTTTCTTTAGTCATTAGGCGTTTTCTTTAGTCATTAGGCGTTTTCTTCCTTTTTCCCCCTATACTTTCACGTGTGATTCTTACATATTTACATGGTTTTTTCCTTTTGAGCCGAGAAATTATGTATTACATGGTTATTTGAGTGAGAATTTGCTTGTACAGTGGAGCTCACCAGTGACCATAACCACACAATGCAGTCTTGGTTATGATTTTCTTTTTATTATTGTTTATTTTTTACAGTGTAGTAGATAATTTAGGATACATGTACATGAGCTTTAAGTAATGCAAACACAAATATTTTTTAATTTTCATTATAGCATTTAAAGAAAGTTATTTTTTTATTATTATAAAGATATTAGTTTTGCTGTAAAAAATAATTTATGTATTAAAGAAAGTTGTCTATACTTTCTTCATCTAAATCGAAGTTTCAACTCATAGATCACATTCACACACAAATTACATCGATTCTATATGTGGAGGAAAAGTTCATGAAAGACTTGTTGGAATCCAATAAACTTTAATTTAATAAACTATTAAATTTGAATCTCCAATTGGATTCTTTATACTTAAAAAAATGGCTTTGTGTGGAAGATTAATATAAACTAAATGGACAGTTGATGACCATTAATTTCATTTATAATTACTAAACTTTATTTTTATTGCAGTAAAATTATAAAATTTTTTTCATTACAAAAAAAAGTATTTAACTGTGTTTTCGTTTCACTAAAGCCACTCTCGGCTAATTTTCAGTAACACGTTAGTTGCTATATCAGATTTTCAATGACACGTCAGATGCTACTTCAACTTTTTAGTTATATATTAATTGCATATCTGCTTTTTGGTTATCCATATAGAAAAATTAGTTAAAAATGACAATGTGAAATAAAAATATAATTGAGTGACTTTTTTATGATAAAAAAATTTATAATTTTACTGTAATAACAGCAAATTTCCATAAGCATAAATAAAATTAACCCAGAATGCTGCTGGCCAACGGTTGAGAATGGAGATACAGTATTTTAAGCCAAACTAGCATTTATATTATCATTGAGCCCTCAAATAACACATCAAGGTTTATGAGCTTCTTGTTTGCATTTGAGGATTTACCAGCCTCGACGTTACTTGAATTTTTATCTTAAGTTTTTTTAGCGGCGGATCTTAATTCCAAATTTTGAAGGTGAAATATAAATTATTACGTTTTAAAAGGAAAAAAAGAACCTATAAATAATGTATGAATTAATAAATAAAATACTTCAATTTAGAATATTATTTTAAGTTTTTTTCAAGGTCTTAAAATTATTAATGATAAAGTCTGAATCAAAATTCTTTTTTAATTGGAACAACTATACTATATGTAAGATACTGCCTTTTATTTTTTTTCTATTAGAAATGTAGTTGATAAGCTTTTAATAATTTTAGAAGATTAGAATATATAATTTATTAGAAACCTTAATCATATATATTTATAACTTAATGTAAACGAAAATTTTAAAAAAAAAGGAATTCAATAGAAATCATATAACTATATGTCATTTTAAAATTCATATTTATCTATTTTTACTTTATAATAGAAGAATTAAAGATTAAAAATAAATAAATAATATTTTTTATAATTTTTAATTATATTATATATCTATATAAAAAAATTAAAAACTTTGCTTTGGTGCAACAGTGCCTAGATTTACAAAGAAACAGAGGATTTAAACATGAGAGCCAGGTTCTGGAATTTCTTCAGTGTTTTGTTGTAACGCCCACTAATTAAAACTTAGTTATAATGAATATATATATATAGAAAAAAATTAAGTTAGGAATAAAATTAATAAATGACTAAATTAGAAATTAAAATAAATTTAATTGTTAATATAATTAATTTGATTAAATAAGACTCCATGATTTTAGTAAAGACTAGTGAGACTCACTATATGTAAAGTGTAGAAATAATAATAGTAGCTAAATAGAAAAATAATAATAAAATAAATAAATCAATAAAAAAAAAGGGAAAAATCTGGAACTGAAGTCGGCTACTACAGTGGCTGGCCAAATTAGTTATAAACAAAGTCAAGATTTTATATTTTTCTTCCATTTTTCTCTCCATTTTTCTTTTTTTTCCACTTATCAAACCAAAATCTGTATCTCTCTCTCAAGATTTGAAATAAGAATCACTCCAAAACAATTAATTTTTGATAAGTTATTCTTCTCTCCATTGTTAGTGTGTTATTGGATCTGCTAGAGTTGTGTGTATGGCAGTGTATTGTATACCACTTTTAATAGTAATAATGACTGACTTTGAAAAAGTATTAAACATGAAAGTTGTAGATTTATATCTTAAGTTTATGGATATATAAATAATTTTGCATGATTTGGTCGGTAGAAAGAAATATTTGAAATTTGTTGAAACTGGTTTCTAGAAAAGTATCAATAGGATGTCTTATTGTATGGGCTTGTTTCGATTATTTTAGAGACAAAATTAAAGGAAGTATAAAACATAAAAATTGTAGTTCTATGTGTTCTCTAGTTGTTCACCAAATTTCGTGTAAATCCATATTGTATAGGTTGAGTTATAATAAAATAAATTCTGGTTATTTCTTGAGTGAGTTGTTTCCTTATGCTTGTGCAGCCTTAGCAATTTTGTACCCAATTTTGGACTCTTTAAAGGCCAAACTGGGCAAATACTTAAACATGAAAGTGTTAGAGAAATGTTTTAGGTATATTTTGGTGAATTTCACCTTAAATGGTAGTGTATTTTATGAGTTATGACTATGAGAATAGGCATTGGTCTATGATTGTTGTGTTAAACTAGTTACATTTTCTTGAGGACCTTAGAGGCCAAATTAATAAAAGTTATAATATGAAAATTGTTTCAAATTATCTTATCTAAGTATTTACAAAGTTTTATACTATTATAATCTATATGTTAAAAAATATGAATTTTTAAAGTTTATGTCTCAAAACTGCCTAAGGGCAGGAGATAGGATAAACTTTGGACTTGCACCAAAAAGAGGATAAAGCTTCAAGAATTATGAAATTTTGATATGTCATAGTCTTATTTGTTAACTTTAATTAGAAATAAAAATCACCTAAATTGGATAAGTGTAAAAAAAAATTATAAGATCAATAATACTTTAAGGTCATACTGCCCCTTAGAATAAAATGTAGTTATTTATTTCAAATAAATTAAGAATAAGTATTCTAATGATGTATTAATCAATTATATGCTCGAATTAGGCTCTAAGCAAGAAGAAGAATAACAAAGGTGCACGAGTTTCAAATTATGAATTTTGATTTTTGAAAAGACATTATCGATGTATGTACATATATGCATTTTTGTTTATCCAAATGCATGTTGTGTATACATAATATGTTATGACGTAATTGACATCAAAGAAATATTAGTAATTATGATAATATAATGAAAATTTACTGACTTTGGTATTATGAGAAATTAATTTAAAGTATGTTGAATTGCTTTAATTAGTAAATTATGATAAATAGCATGTTATTATATGATTTTTAATTAATTAGTGAATTGATAATTCTGTCAAAAGAAAATAAATATCAATGGTGGAAAATAGGAAAAATAATTAATTAATGATTTTAATTGCTTATTTCTCTACCTGAGAACTAGCTTAAGATAGATGGTGCATCATTAAAGGGATTACAATACTGATATTAATATAATTGAGGGCAGGGAGATTTTAGTTCCTCAAACACCCCTAACTCTAGTTAGATATGGTTGTAGTTATATTCAGTCAAGGTGGCTGAAGTTTCGCGAGCACCCTTACTTTATTTACATGCATCCAGACAGTTCGAGAACGAAACTTGGGCTATCTAAATTATAAGTCAATAAATAATTAAAAGAAAATGATAATTGGACTCGTTTAGTTATGAAGTAAAAATTGAAGTAATAATATAAATGAGTTGTATGTTGATTAAGTAAAATGATATATCGTAGGTTCTGTGTGAGTAAGTAGAAGAACAAAATGTAAAATTTGGATATATACATGCTTATTTTTATATTTCACATGTGTATAAAAATTTAATGTGTCATAAGTTATTAAGATATGTATTGTGTGATTGTTTGGCAAAACTTAAATGTTTATATGTATCACTAAGTTAGAGATAGCTTAGCGTGGATTTTCCTCATGCAGGAACTGAAGTTTGTAAATAGTAGAAGTTAGGTTGATTAAGAAGAAGAAAAATCCAAACCCATATCAGAAGAGACACGGAAGATATAATTAAGGATTGATTATTTCTTACTTTTGTTTTGTTTTTAATTATGCATCTGAGTACTTAAGTTGTTTTGTATATGTATTAAAAATATGTCTAATAGTTAAAAATATTTGATATGTATATAAATATTTTAATAAAGACTATGGAAAAAAAATTAGTTAGTTAAATTATTAATTAAAAGGGAAATAAATTTAGACAGGTTTATTTAGTCAGTTAATATTCCACTTATATAATGAGATTATTCCTATTATATAAGTAGAGTGTTACATTGATCCAGAATTTTATAGCAGTATTTTCAATCTTGATAAGCGGCTGTTGAGTATTCCAAAAATATATTTTAAATTATTTTAATTTTTTATAAATTGATTTTTTTAAATTTACTTTAAAAAAATATTTATTTATTTACTACTATAAAAACAGTTTTTAAAATTTAAAAAAAATTAAAAATATAAAACTTTTTCCGAAAATCGCTTTCACGAAACTAAATTTCGAACAGGCTCTAAGCAATGGATTTTTCTGTGGTCAACCGGTCCGAATGCAAACAAAATATCATATTAATTGAATATCATCCAAATCATATTTAAATGCTAAAACTTAAAAATCAAATCATTTCGTTATTTATCAATAAGCTTTAGACTAGAATAGCAAGGTCTTAAATTCAAAATTTCATGGGATTGTTTTTTTGTAAAAAAAAAAAAAAATTTCATTTTGTTGTTCTGAGCCAATTTCAAATTATTTTTGTTACTTTAATTTTTTAAAATTTCAAACATAAAATTTTATAAAGAGAGTGTTTAAGATTATTATTAAATGTTCAAAATCATATTTTGAAATTTTTTTTATTTAAATAACTATTTTTTTTAATTTTTTTATAAACTATTTTTTAAAAAAAAAATTTATTTATCTACTTTTATTCAATATCAACTTTTAAAAAATTAAAAATATAAAAATTTTATCCAAACACGACAATACCAAATAGATAAATTATGTTACATCAATTTTAGTTCACTTCGTTGCAGTCCATAAAAATTACATCAACTACAAAATTAAATTTTATATTAATATTTTTTTCAAAAAAAATTAAATTAATATTATTGAAATCCGACGTGGCATTTGAACATTTGAAATCGTGCGGTGGAACATGAATGTTCCGGGAAGCCCTACGCTCTGTGCGTGTCTCTCTCTCTCTCTATGGAATGGTGGCATCTCGGCTCTCAATCATCTCCAAATCAGCAAATCTTCCTTCTCCTTGATTGATTAGGGTTAGTCCTCAATTGGATCTTAAAAACATCAACTTTAATCAAATCAATTCCTTAATTTATTCTGCCTCGGGTCTTTTATTTTTTGTAATTATTATCGCACCTGCAATCCGCTCCAATTCCAATATAGTCAAATGGAAGTAGCCTTACCCTCAGCCACAGCTGCTGCCGGTGGTGCTGGAGGTCCGGCTCCGTTCTTGTTGAAGACTTATGACATGATTGATGATTCGTCGACGGATGAGATCGTATCGTGGAGCTCGAACAAGAATAGTTTCGTGGTATGGAACCCTCCTGAATTCGCAAGGATTCTCCTTCCTACATACTTCAAGCACAACAACTTCTCCAGCTTCATCAGGCAGTTGAATACCTATGTGAGTTCTTTCTTTATGATACGCATCTACATTTGAGATGTGTTATTTGGTTTCTCTGTGATTGATTTGTAGTCTATGTGTGTTAACAGGATTTTTCTTCTGTTGATTGCTCCTTGTTATTTGTTGTTTCTGTAGTTTTGATCCAAAAGAGACTGTCCAATAGCTAATTGATGTTTCTAACTCGAAACATGAATTTGGTCGAGGAGGAGCTTTTCTGTTAGCCTGTTTAATGTAGGAGAGGTGGTGATGTGGTTGTTATTGGACGTTGCTTATTTTAGAGCATGGAGACATGGAGTTATCTTAGCTGTGGGTTGAAACCCATGCTGGTGATTGATGGCTGGTTTTAAATGAGAGAAGAATCAAAACAAATAACAAATGGAAGAATTTGATATGCTTTGAACAGTTGTATCTTGGTGTCTTAGATCAATGGTAATAAGGATAAGTATTAGCTTTAGAATAACAGTTGAATGAATATAATTGTCATTATATGTACAACACTGTTCCTGCAATGGCACGCATGATGTATCCAAGAACCTCTCTACTTAAAAGCTCAAACTTGCAGGTGACAACCAAAAAATTATTTTAACATCTCTAACATGCCTCTATTTGAAAACCTATTTGGTTTGAAGCGTAGTTATAGCTTATCTATGCCATGTGCTGAAATTTTAATTAACAGCAGGACTGATCATAATTTGAGCTTTGGACCCTTTCTTTAGAATCTCTTGTAACTTATCAAGGATTTTCTCAACCCAAAAGCTCAAGCTTGTAGGCAAGGGCTCGAGAATGAATTTTTATATCTCTAACATGATGTTGATCAACTTAAATACCAAAATTTTTGTGAATGTTTGTAAATGTCTGTGTATGGTATGACATGCTAGTTTATTTTCTCACTTAGTCAAGGATTCGTTTAACTTGATACCCTTTTCTTTTTCAACATGGATATCTTTTTTAGATTGGATCTTAAGCTTCCTTGACTAATTGCTTTTTGAAACACTCCTCTTACTGAATGTTTTATGGCTATGACCTTATCTCTTTCATAATTCTTTCAATCTTGCATTCCTTATATGTTGAGAGAAATTCTGTTATGGAAAGTGTTATTTAGGTGGTTGAATTTCTTCCATCGTTGTTATCTTATCTCACGTTCAAACTTGGAAGGGGAGGGGATGAGGAGGATGGATTATGTATTATTTAATTGCTTTAGTGTTTTTTTGTACCTCAGCACATAGCATACTTTGATGACAGGGGTTTAGAAAGATTGATCCTGAGAAGTGGGAATTTGCCAATGAAGATTTTGTGAAAGATCAAAAGCATCTTCTTAAAAATATTCATCGAAGGAAACCCATACACAGCCATAGTCACCCTCAGGGTTCTTTGGTGGATCCAGAAAGAGCAGCATTTGAAGAGGAGATAGATAGGCTTGCACGTGAGAAAGCCACTTTGGAGGCAAGTGTTGTAGGGTCTAAGCAGCAGTGGTCAGCTGAAAAGCTTCAGTTTGAAGATCTGATACAGCGGGTGAGTAGCATGGAGCAGAGGCAGGAAAAATTGCTGGCCTTCTTTGAGAAGGCTGTTCAGAACACTACTTTTGTTGAACATCTTGCTCGGAAAATTGACTCTTTGGATTTTTCTGCTTATAATAAGAAAAGACGTCTGCCTCAAGTTGATTACTCAAAGTCAATTGCAGAAAACAGTTTTGTCGACAATCAAAGTAGTCCTAGACCTGAGTTTGGGAACGCAATCCATCAAGATTTCTCTAATAAGCTAAGACTGGAATTGTCACCAGCTGTTTCAGATATTAATTTGGTCTCAAATAGCACGCAGAGTTCCAATGAAGATGGGGGAAGTCCACAGGGGAAGACATCCGAAGACCCTAAAGATGCACAACCAAGAACACCAAGTCTTTTATTTATAGCTGAAACATTTGAACTTTCGGATACTGGGACATCTTTTGCATTTAAAATGGATACAGCCTTCCCAAGAAAAGTGACTGCAAATGAAGCGCCAGGATTACATTTGCTGCAGCAGAATGTGACTTCTAATGAGGAAACTGATGGCCATATTTCCTGCCATCTAAATCTAACTCTGGCATCTTCTCCACTTCAAATCGATAAGAGTTCTTACTCAGCTAGGATGCCTGACCTAGGCCAGGAAATTTGCAAATCTTCTAAGTTTCATGAGAATGGTAAAGAATCTGATGTGAGGGTCACTTTGACTGACAGAAAAGCAAGCGATGGGGACAGGACTTTGACTTCCTCAAGGGAAGCCCTAAGTAACAATCCAGGGCCCGCAGCTGCTCCAGCTCGAGTCAATGATGTTTTCTGGGAACAGTTCCTAACTGAAAGACCAGGTTCTTCTGACAATGAGGAGGCGAGTTCTAATTATAGAGCAAGTCCATATGATGAGCAGGAAGATAGAAGGTCAAGCCAAGGAGTGCTAAGAAATGCTAAAAATGTGGAGCGTCTTTCTCTTTGAGCACCATTGTTGTACGGGCCTTCGACAGGTTTGTAAAGCTTTCTTCACTTCCATTTGGATGTTCACTATTTACTAAGATCATATCACATTCCATTAATTTGGATAAGATAACATTGAAATGCCAAAGTTTCTTGTGGTTGTTATTGTTCATCCCCAAGTAGACCTGTACAAAACACAGACCAGGGTAGGCTAGCTACGGGCATGCATGTTTGAGGGTTGCAAATGTTGTATTAGGGAGGAGGAAATTGCAATCCCTTGACACAGCAATTAGTATAACCACCATCATTTCACAATCTCTGTGAAACTTTCCGAGGATGTGGAGACTCTGTAAACTGTATGTAGTAGCGAAATCCATCATATTGACATGTTATACTCAAATTGGCTGGCTATATACCCCTTGGATATCGGGGCGAAGTAGCCCTCCCCCCCTTCTGGTAGGTCATAGGAACAATGGAATTGAGGTAGCCTATTCCAGGATGTGCTCTTGCTACTTGACTCACCTACCTATAAGAGGGTACGAAATATATATGCTGACAAAAGACGGACTCAAGTTGTCGATTTTCTGTTAATTGGGACAGAATCTTGTTCGGTCGCCCTTGGTGGGGTATAATCTCTTTATGGCATGCCCAACGAGTCTTCATGATCAGGTAAATCAACTCATTCGAAGGAGGCTGATATGAATCTTCTCACTTACAAATCAAAGCTTCACAGGGATATGATCTGACTGTATTATTCTTGTCACCTTCTAGTTATTATTTGCATAATGTTAACATAATTCTGTTATATTTATTGTTATAATCACTGTTTTGAGTCAGTGTAAATATTCAATCATTTAGAAATGAAGGGTTGTGTTCATGTTCATGTCCTTTTTATTTAAACTTTTTTTTTCCTTTCTTTTCTGCAATGCAATTTATGAAAAGAAAATTACTAAAATAAATTTGTTATAGGATGCAATCGAGTCTTGTTGTATGCAGCTACTTTAAAACTTTTGAGAAAATATTTCACCGTATCCAGCATAGCATACTTTATATTAGTAAAACTAATTATTAAAATAAAATAAAAAACAGCACCTGGAATGTGGTGTTAACCACGGTGCGCAATTAGTCAACTTGTACATACAGAAGATAATGAGATGAAAGTGTTTTTTTTTTCCAAAACAAAAGCTGGAATCCTCTTTGGTTGCACTTTGCAATGATGCCCATTTTACTTGCCCACTGCCACTTGAAGAAAAGTGGGTTTCTTTTCCTTTGTGTTTCTGTTAATGGAGATTTCCATTATGGGCTTGTATAAGTGAGCTCTCACTTGTGTAAGCTCCTCAAGTCTCATTCAAAAATCAAAGGATATAAGCTCCTCAAGTCTCATTCAAATGATTGAGTTTCGAAAAACGTTTTTTCAAAAAAAATTTATATTTTTAATTTTTTTTTAATTTTGAAAACTCTATTTAATAGAAGTAAATAAATATTTTTTTTTTCCAAAGTAAATTTGAAAAAAAAAACAGTTTATAAAAAATTTAAAAAATCAGTTAATTAAATTAAAAAAATTTAAAATTTATTTTTAGAATTCATGCCATAAATATCCCTAATAACGTCTTTGACACTAATTTGAGTTTGGTAATTAAAAAGATAGTAAATTATTTCATATAATCAATGCGTATTTAATAATTAAACAGTCATGATTAAGTTCTATTGACTGGATTTTGAAATATGAAAGAAATTTTTAAATAAATTCAGTTTACTATATTATTTATAAACTAAAATAACAATTTATTGGCATGTATTTAATTGATTATCCTGATTAGTCAATGTAAATGTAATATGTATGCATGCCAATAAATTATTGGATTAGTCTATACAGTAAAGTCTATTTAAAAAATATTTCTTCTATGTAATTCCATTTTGATCCCTCTATCTGTTGAAATGATTGTCAAAGTTCGCGAAGGTGAAGTTTTAGTGTTTGGTTAAAGAGAAATATTATGCGTATCATGTCATTTGTAAACTATGTTAATTACTCATTGATATACATTTAATTATTTTATTTTTATTGGTTGACGCAAATACAATATACATACATATCATTTAATGATTAGATTAATTTATAAAGGATATGGTAAATATAATCTACCTAAAATTTTCTCATGGTTAAAATCGGAGGAATGCTTAGAATATTCGCCTTTTAAAATGATAGTTCAATTCTCACCAGTTTTTTTTTTTCTTTGTTTTCAGATTTTTCTCTTTTATTATCAATTAATCAGATGGTAAATGTTGTACAGCTACTGCTATATTTGGAGCAACTGATAATTTTTAAAGAAAAAACATGTTCTTTTAGGGGCACCTAAAATTAAAATTGTTTTTGTTTCTTTTTAGAAAATAATATTCAAATTGAAATTAAAAATAAAGCAGAATTTTCAGCAAAAAAAGAACATGAATTATCCAAATCATTTGGGCTAAATTATATCCCACAAAGAGTTACCACCCAAGTGAAAGCGGCAAAAGCAATTGAAGCATGTCCATAAAGAGCTGCAAAGTTTATTAGAGTGGAGAGAAATTTTTAGATGAGCATGTCTCAGTACTTTTTATTCCAACTAACATAAAATATTTATACAATATTTATTCATCCACTTATTTTATTCAACTTGAATTAAAAATACAAGTATTTATACTAGTTAAAACAAAAAATATTGGAACAAATAAAATAGATATGTAAATCAATTCAATTATTTGATTATATGTATTTAATTACTTTGTTTTTATTAATTGATATGAAAAGAAAAATAAAACTATTAAATATATGTCATTAGAGCATCTCAAACAATAGTTTCTATTTTATTTTCTATTATATTATAAAAAATTCACGTCTTATTTTAGTTTGTCTTGAAAATTGTGTGTATTTCAATAATACTCATTTATCTCTCACTTTCTATTTTAGTTTTTTATTAGTAACACTATCTAAAAAATAAAGAAAAAGAAATAAAAAAAAGAAGAAAATAAAGAAAAAAATAATAATAAAATATTATTTACAAGTTTTTGTAATTCTTAAATCTGAGAGGAGATAATGTAAATTTTAGAAAAAATAATAAGTAAAAAATAAAATAGAAAAACTATTAAAACATAAAAAATAAAATCTCCTAAATTTAGATAAAGAGAAAAAGAGATAATTTTATGTAATTAAATTGATAGAATATTTATAGATTTGTTGCGAGAGGAGCAGCCGTACAAATTGCAATAAAAGTTTCCATAATGGCGATCGGTCCCTCATTTAATAATAAATATCCTTTTTATTTATTTTTCCACTTTTTCTCTTTTAACTGAATAACAAATACCTAGACGGAATGGGAGCCCAGTTGGTGAGATTGATGCAGCTTTTACATCATTCATTTATTCTTGGATTTTGCTAAATAAAAATCATCTTTAGTTCATAATCTAGTGATTTTATTTTTTATTTTTTTACTATACCAAAGCACCCATGTTCTCTGCAATTTCCGAAACTTTACGTTCAATTTTACAATGTAACTGATTCTTAATATGGTAACTCTTGAATAACATCTGCAAGCCGATATGTGTGCATTTTCATGTCTCGAATTTGAATTTCAGATAAAAAATATTATTCTTCCATTAATATTATGAGCAACTACACGAGTTTTTAATAAGTTAATTATAGAATGGTAGAAGTTAAGAGATCTCAAGTTCAAGTTTAGAGCATTTTTAATTAAAATTTGAGATGTAATGTTTTACCTTTTTAATACACCGGCATGATGTAAATTCATATTAGTTTATAGTCTCTAAATTGTAAAATATTGAATAGTTAAAACTAAAAAAAAATTTTGCATTTTTATTTATGGGCTCATGAATGTTAGATGAATTCAGTGTCTACATAGTACCTATTGAGCATTGATTTCACTGTCCAATAATATATTTTTTGCACCTAAAGATTACAAAAATGGCTGGAGAAAAACTTAGTGGTAAACAGACAAAGTTACACACATCCACAAGAAACAATTACGAACTGTATGACCTGTGTGTTATGAGTGTTGTCCCATTATGACCATAGATCTCACTTCCACAAACTTCAGTAAAACCTAAATAAAAGCACAACACAAAAACTCCAACCAAACAAACACCATGTCTAAGCCCACATTTTACCTTCTAACAATCATTTTCCTCCATACCCATTTCACAATTTGTTATGGGGTTTCAGTTTCTGGCCTCAATTCAGTGGAAAAAAGTGAGCTTGATGCAACTGTGACCAGTAGGGGCGGCTGCTCCAACAAGATTGGAGATTGCTTTGAAGAGGCAGAGATGGAGTCAGAGATCAGCAGGAGAGTTCTGATTATGCAAACGAAGTACATAAGCTATGAGACATTGAAGAGGGACATGATCCCATGTGAAAAGCCAGGAGCTTCTTACTATAATTGCCATGCTGGTGAGGCTAACCCTTACAGCAGAGGCTGTGAGACAATTACCAGGTGTAGAGGACATTAACATTATCTTGTGGAATTGGTAATGTTTTCTTGGTTACACTCTTAGATTTGGGGCCTTATTTGTATATTTATGACTCTTTATTTTGATTTGCCATATGAAACTATAAATGCTTAAATTTTTTTTAAGAGATCTGAGATAAAACGGTTCAATTAGCAGCATTCATTTGTGGGAGATTCAAGATTTCTGATGATTTTTTCCTTTTGGTGGTAGACATTGTTTGATGGGGGTTTCTTTTACTCTTATCCTGTTTATGACAGTGAAAGAAAGTTTCTGCAAAGCAGAAAGTTCATTTTGAAGACCCTCTATTTCTGGGAACACCGTATTCCCTTTCTTACTAGATAGACTTGTAAGAAGTTGAGGTATGGGTTTGGTATCTTTTTAATTTCCTCCTCAAAATATGCACAAATGGAAAAAGAAAATTGTGTTCATTAAGAGATAAAGAGCTCTGATTCATATCCAGCTCGACAAGATTCTAAGTTAAGAAAGAAACGACCCCTTACCATCTTATCTCACTCATTGGAGAGGGAAAAAGATTACATGATTGAACAGAATGGGAAATAATTGTTTACATAATTTGATTATCACTCTAAAAGGATAGTATGCCACTTTAACTTCATTTTTCAACAGTACGAAATTTATTAAGGCCATGGTTGTCATTGAGTTTCGGAAATCACTTTTCTTTTATTTTTTTTTAGTTTTAAAAACTACTTTTGGTAAAAGCAGATAAATAGATACTTATTCCAAAAATAGATTTAAAAAAAACAATTTACAAAAAATTTTAAAAAATAATTAATTAAATTAAAAAAAATTTAAAACCTGCTTTTTAGACCATCAACAAAAATTTCAAATACCCGTAAGCTGTTCTTTGACTATATATATACAAACCATGTTCAATCAATCATAGTTTATATCTATAAAGATATGTCTTGAATTCAACTAAGGCCCTTGATTTTCTTTTGGCTTAAATTATCTGTGAGTAGTGGAATTGAATGTATAATCCAGAAAATGGTTGGTGATATAAACCAATATATGGAATAAGACCAATTAGTGATTACTGGTAGGATAGTGATAATATATGTTAATCATTTTCTTTAGGGTTAATATCCCAAAAAATTCTGAACTATTCCTTCTTTTTTTTCACAATTATTTCCAACTATTCAAACATCTTAGTTAAATTATATAAATTTTTATTCTTGTAGCAAATCTAGTCTTAGTATCGTAGAACTACACTTCGAACCTAACTTGCGTTGACGTGGATTGCCATCTCATTTTAACATGTCACCTGTTGAATTTGATTAAGCGATTCACATCAATACTAATTAGATTTTGAGTGTGGTTTTGCGATATCGAAACTAAATTTGTTATAAATTTACAATAATAAAAGTTCATATAATTTAATCTGAATGTTTGAATAATTGAATATAATTGTGAAAAAAAGTACAAAATTCGGAATTTATTTGTGATATTTACCCTTCTCTTTAAATGTTGTTTTGGTACGGAGTAGAATTGATTGAAGATTTAAATTGGCTTCTGCTTAGGCTAATTTCCTATTATGCAATTGAAATGGTTTCTGTCATTTGGAATTTGACCTCACACTCTGTTAGCAGCTTCAACACTGCACCCCCTTCCCCTGTATAACTTTATTGATATGTTTCTGTTCTGATTTTCTATGAATTAAAGTTTCCATCAGCTTTTCATCATCTGCTTCTGATTACTTACATGAAGATGAAATTTATAAGAAAGAAGTAGGCCCAAAAGATGATGATTGGAGCCCAAGAATAATCAAGAGATCCATTATTGACAGAGTAAACCAAACTAACACAAAAGAAAGCTAATTTGATCAGAAGCTTGTGAAGCTTTAGATTTGCTTTTCCCATCTCACTTATGAATTTTGTGAATTTCAGTTCAGATATGATTGGATTAGTAATTTAGTATACAGTAATAGACTGAATTTACCTAATATAAATTACCTAATACCTACCACTTGGCTGGTCTAAACAACCCACCAAATCGTACTATATATAAAAGTGGGAGTACGGAGGAAAAACAAAATTATCGAAAACCAATCTAATTGTATTATTTAATTAGATAATTTTGTCATTTACTAATTGAATTTATTAGTAAATAGCATTAGTAATTCATTAATTAGAACTAGATAATTATATTTTTTATATAAAAAAGCATATAACTAATATTAAAAAAATAAATTAATAAAATATATTAGTGTCCAGCATTATTATTTTTTTAACTATAACATTTAATCTGATTTTTAATATAATGTCCAAAGAATTGATATTAAATAAGAAATATTTGATATATTTAGAATTATATAATATATCTAGCTTTTATTATTATTATTATTATTATTATTATTATTATTATTATTTGTACTATGATTATTGTTGGCCACTCTTTATATTTTATCTTGATTCCGATCTTATTCGTGTTTATAATTAAGTAAGAGAACACTCAAATGAGAAGTTTTACAAGATTAAAATAAAAAAAAATATTAGAAATATAATTCAATAATAAAATTGTTTTAATCATATGCATAACAAGTTAAGTTTTAAATTTTATATGCATAGTACAATATAATTTTTTTATATTAAAATATAAGAATCAAATATAATTAACAACATTAATATTTAAATTAAATGTGACTAAATTACATGATAATTAAAAGTAACTAAAATTAATTTGCTATATAAGATGATGATGATGATTATTATTATTATTATTATTATTATTATTATTATTATTCCAATTATTAAAAATTATACACGTGGATAATTAGGAATAGGAAGACATATAAAATGATCGTAAAATACTTATATAATGCCTCTATTTTATATATGATTCTTAATAATGAACAAATTAGTAATTGTCATATGAGTTATAATATGAATTGAATATCTAATAATTATATTATCATACTATATATAAAAGTGGGAAATAGAGAGACAAACAAAATAATCATAAAGTATTTACTACTTCTATTTTATATATGACTGTTAATAATTGACAAATTAGTAATTTGAGGATAGACAAAATTACCATAAAATATTTACTATATCTATTTTATATATGATTATTAATAATAAACAAATTAGTAATCTTTATATGAATTATAATACGAGTTCAATATCTAATAATTATGTACAACGTAACCGACCTAATTGTTTTAGTTAATAAGTTTAATTTTGTCATTAAATAATTTAATTTATTAGTGAATAGTATTAATATTTATTATTAATATTTATTTAATAATGATGAATCTAATTATTAAAAATCAAGGCACGGTAAAAAAATATAATAGACAAGATAATTAATGGGTCAGATAATATAACGTTATTTTTTTATATATAATATGATACAAGAATCAAATATAATTAAATATTAGTATTTAAATTAAATGTGACTTAACTACATAATGATTACAAGTAACTAAAATTAATTTGCCAGACAAAATTATTATTATACTATTCACTAATAAATTAAATTATTTAATGACAAAATTAAACCTAATTATTAATATTTATTTAATAATGATGAATCTAATTATTAAAAGGCACAGTAAAAAAATATAATAGACAAAATAATTAATGAGCCAGATAATATGACTTTTTTTATGTATAATATGATACAAGAATCAAATATAATTAAATATTAGTATTTAAATTAAATGTGACTTAACTACATGATGATTACAAGTAACTAAAATTAATTTGCCAGATAAAATTATTATTATTATTTATTTAATAATGATGAGTTAAATTATTAAAAACTACGTGATGATTAAAAATAGTGGGAACAATCAAAATAACTGTAAAATATTTATTATCTCTATATTATATATGACTCTTAATAATGAACAAATTAGTAATTTGATGGCATTAGTTAATTTTGTTAATTTTGTCATTTAATAATTTAATTTATTAATAATAGTATTAATAATTTATTTATTAGAAGTTCAATTTTATTATAATTAGATAACTATGATATATATATATATAACTTTATTTTTTACAATTAATACGATTTTAAATTTCATCATATAATAATAATAAAAATAATAAAAGTGGAAATTGGGAAAAGACAAATTTACTAAAAAGTCAATCTAATTTTATTAGTTAATTTGATTAATTTTATCATTTAATAATTTAATTTATCAGTAAATAATATTAATAATTCATTAATTAGAAATTTAATTTTATTAAGACTATGTAACTATATATAATACATAAAAAATAAATATTTAAATTATTTCATTTTATTTATTTTTATTACTTATTTAATTAATTAACTTAATTATTTAGTATTATTGAGTATTTTAATTATTTTTTATTTATTATTTTGGATGAAAAAAATATTAGTTTTAATATATTTATGAGTTATATTAGATAACTATTAAAGCATGCAATTTGATATTAAAATGCAAGTTGAATAATTTGAGAGGATATTGTAGGTAGCTATTTATCATGAAATATTCAAATAAGAGTTCTAGCTAGGTTTAAAGATACTTTAGAAAGATTATAATAAAAATATTTTACATTATAACCATATTAATTGGATTATTAATTAGTTTTCTCCTTATTGTAAGAATAGATTTTTAACTTTAAAATATAATAAATTTATAAAAAAAATTATTATATTTTTATTTAATTTTTTGTTTTTAATCTTGAAATTGATTCTTTCAATCACATTGAATAGATTTAAAATATTAAAAAAAAAAGATAAAATTGATCTCAAGTGACTTTACAATTGATAATGATTTTTTATTATCGTCATATTATATCGTATTATATATAAAAGTAAAAGTAGGAAACAGACAAGTTTATCAAAAAGTCAAGCTAATTGAATTATTTTATAATTTAAAAATTTAATTTATTAGTGAATAGTATTAATAATTCATTAATTAAATAACTAATATTAAAAAAAATAATTTAATAAAAAAATTAGGAAGGCACGGTAAAAAAATATATAATTGACAAAATAATTTTTATATAGTAAATAAATTAATAATCATAATAAGCAAAATAATTAATGAGCTAGATAATATTTGGATATAGTATGATATAATAATCAAATATAATTAATAACCATTAATATTTAAATTAAACGTGACTTAATTATATAATAATTAAATATAACTAAAATTAATTTATTGGATAAAATAATAATAATATAATTATTAGTATTTATTTATTTAATAATGATAAATCCAATTATTAAAAATAATGTATATAGATAACAATGTTTTATATATGTGGTTGTTAGTGATTGACAAAATAAGTGCTAATTTCATGCTTCATAAATGGTTTTTACACTTTTTACAAGTAATAATATTTTCTTTTTGCTTTAAAAATTTTAAATGATAGCTTCTAAAAAAAAAAAAATCTAGAATGATATAAAAATATTTACCTAATATTTAAAATTTTATCTTATAATATCATGTAAAATTAAATTTATATATCATATATGAAATTAACATATCGGTATTAACTATATCGTACAGTAAACTTTACACATCTATATGTATAATTCAAAATTTAATAACAATTGTTTTCACCAATATATTAAATTTATATAATAGTAAATTTAAACTAAATTATAATTATGCACGCAATGTATAATATGAATTTCAAAATATTGAGTAAAATTCTTAATAATTTTTATATATTTCAATAGTTAATTTATTTTAACCATATGCATAATGAGTTAAGTTTTTAAAATTTATATGCATAATATAATTTAATTTATTTTTATATAAAATATAAGAATAAAAAATAATTAATAATCATTAGTATTTAAATTAATTGTGACTTAATTACATGATAATTAAATGTAACTAAAATTATTATTATTATTATTTAATAATGATGAGCCGATTATTAATAATTATGTGCATCGCACATGCATTATTGAAAATATGAGAGACAAGTAAAATGAGTGTAAAATATTTACTACTTTTATTTTATATACTACTCTTAATAATAGACAAATTAGTAATTTAAAAAGACAGATAAATTTACTGTAATATACTTAATACTTCTATTTTATATTATTTTTAATAATTGACAAATTAGTAATATTTATGAGTTATAAAACGAATATAATATCCAATAATCACGTTAATTAATTATTATTTTAACTCTTAATAAAATCATAACAAGTATAAAAGTGAGAATAGATAAGACAAGCAAAATTATCATAAAATATCTACCACTTCTATTTTATATATAGTTCTTAATAATTGATAAATTAGTAATTTGATAAATTTTGAAATAAATAAGCATTTTTATATAATTCATTATAAATAAAATATATGAAACAAATTAATAAAAAATAAAAAAAAACAAATATATAAAACTAAATGGTGGCGGATGACCAATACGCATAATAGCTTTATTTTGTATATAATTTTTAATATTCAAAATAAAAATAATCTCCATTGTAAATATTAGTAATATTAAAATTTTGTTTATAAACAAAAATTATATTAATATTGAAATAAAATTAATTTATTAACATTGTTATGATATTATAACTCTATATTTAATTTAATAATTAATTAATTAATATTTTGAATAAAATAAAATAAATTAATAACAAAATATATAAATAATAATAATTAATAACAAATTAAATATCTAATAATGAAACATAATATCCTGACAATGCACGCTCCATTCACCAACTCTTTCCACCGTTACAAGACAAGAAATATATAATTTTTCCAACTTCTGAAGGGACAAAGTACCAACTCACTCATGATTGTATCAGCATCAGAATCTCAAGACCCGATTTACAAGAAGATCATTGCATTTGGAATTTGCTTTGAATGACCAATCATTTAGTTGATGCTGTCACCCAATTGAAAGTTTTAAAAAACAGATAATTTCACAATAACACTGCAGAAAACGTCCTATAAATTGAGTAACCATCCATCAGGAGTTTGGCTAACAATTCCACAGCATCAAAGCCAAAAATAAGCAGAGAACATCCTAAATTGCAGGAATAAATTAGGTATCTGGATATGAAAGAATACAAATGCTAAATGATGACTGATATTTGTTTCTCTTTTGGTGAATAAAATGATAAAGCAGCTAAAGCAGAACTCAAACGGCAGCAGCAGTAAACATTACACATCCCACACAACCCCATCCAAAACCTTATTCAAATCCCATGCAGCCTTCTTCAACAGAGGCTAATCCATTTCTTACCTCCCAACTTTTCCCCACCAAAACACAAATCCTACAAAAAATCAAACCCTAAAATTCTACCACAAATCATCATCATTATGGAAAAGAAACAATCAAAGCCTCCAAATATGTAGATTCTTCTCAAACTTGCTTTGTTCTGCTCAGTACCTGTAGTGAGCAGGCTTGTAAGGACCCTCAACGGGCACACTGATGTAGTCAGCCTGATCCTTGGTGAGCTTGGTGAGCTTGGCTCCAAGCTTCCCAAGGTGAAGAGCAGCAACCTTCTCATCCAGGTGCTTTGGCAATACATAGACCTTCTTCTCGTATTTGCCACTTGCCCTCTCATTCCATAACTCAAGCTGTGCAATCACCTGGTTGGTGAAAGAACACGACATCACAAAGCTGGGGTGACCGGTGGCACAGCCCAAATTCATGAGACGTCCCTCAGCCAACACAATGACGCCTGAGTTGGTGTCAGGGAAGACCCACCTATCAGTTTGGGGCTTGATGGTGATGCGCTTCACGCCAGGGTAGGTCTCAAGTCCGTGCATATCAATTTCGTTATCAAAGTGACCAATGTTGCAAACAATGGCATTGTTCTTCATCTTCTTCATGTGGTCAACCATAATGATATCCTTGTTACCGGTGGTGGTAACAAAGATGTCAGCCTCAGAGACAACATCTTCAAGGGTCAATACTTGGAAGCCTTCCATAAGAGCCTGAAGGGCACAAATGGGATCAATCTCAGTCACAATCACACGAGATCCAGCTTGCTTCAAGGCAGCAGCACAGCCCTTGCCAACATCACCATAACCACAGACAACTGAAACCTTGCCAGCAATCATGACATCAGTAGCCCTCATCAGACCGTCGGGGAGAGAGTGGCGGCATCCATACAAATTATCGAACTGCAGACAATAGTTATCACGAAAAGTTAGAACAGAAACCAGACAAAGGAATCATTAGTACATTAACTAGAGAAATCTACTACTATTCCAACATGAAAATTGAGTGGAGATCATAAGTCACCATTTATCAGCCAATAAAATCAGTAAATAAACATCACCAAATAGTTTTGAAGTAAATGAATACTTCAATATTAAATGTTCATTGTTTAGATAAGATCTAATTGATATAAATGGATTCATTGATAGCAATCACATAACAATCTTTTTGTTCAATATGTTAACTCCCTCAATTGAGTTCTAACAAGTCCTTGATACTAAAATTAAAACTTAGTCAGATATCAATAAGAACTGAAGCCCCTAAATATTTACCAGTTATCAAATGATTAAAATCACTAACCAAACTAATTAACTCTACAATCTGAAACTAAATCAATAAACAGTTATTTAGACCAACTGAAAGAAACGAAGCATGCAAAAAAATTTGAAATATAACAATCCAAATCATGAAAACACAGATCCAGACTAGATCTAAAACTCAAATTGAAATGAAAAAAAAAAAAGACAATACCTTGCTCTTAGTGACGGAGTCGTTAACGTTAATAGCAGGGAAGAGCAAAGTCCCATTAGCTTGCATCTGATACAACCTCTTAACACCAGTGGTAGTCTCCTCAGAAACACCCACCAATCTCTCCTTCATCTTGTGATATTTCAAAGGATCTGTCTTCAACCCATCTCTAATAATGGTCAGAACAATCTGAAACTCAGCATTATCAGTGGAACAAGGATCAGGAAGCTGGCCAGTCTTAGCATAAATCTCCTCAGCCTTCACACCCTCATGGATCAAAAGAGTGGCATCACCACCATCATCAACAATCAGATCTGGGCCACCGCCAGGGCCCCAATCAAGAGCACGCTCAGTGCACCACCAGTACTCCTGGAGAGTCTCGCCTTTCCAGGCGAAGACGGCGGCAGAGTCACGAGCGATGGCGGCGGCGGCGTGGTCCTGGGTGCTGAAAATGTTGCAAGAGCACCAACGGACCTCAGCGCCCAAAGCGGTGAGGGTTTCGATGAGAACAGCAGTCTGAATGGTCATGTGGAGAGATCCGGTGATCTTAGCTCCCTTGAATGGCTGGGAAGGGCCAAATTCGGCTCTGCAGGACATGAGACCAGGCATCTCAACCTCGGCCAATTCGATCTCGAGACGACCGAAATCGGCCTGAGACAGGTCCTTGACCTTGTACTCACGGCCGGAACTGGTTTTTTCCACCAACAACGACATGGTATTTAGAAATTTCCGAACAGGAAGAGGAAGAAGAAATGCAAACACGCTCTCCCTGGGGGGTTTATGGGTACAAGAGAGAGTGGGAACGAAGGATATGGTAGAACTGCGCCTCTATAAATAGGTTAAGAGGCTTTTGCGGGGTGGGTGGATCTGGTAAATGTAGAAAATCGTAGCCGTAGGAATCGCGGAAGTGGGTCCTCTGTGGCCAGAGAGAAGATGGACGGTGATTAGATCAGTTCTTTGAGGCGTGCTTGCACGTATAGAGTAAATGAGTGGCTAAGCTTTGCTTCTTATTCCCGACTCTCCTTTGGTTGGACAAATAGTTTGGGCATATCATCATTTTTCGAAGAACAAAAAATTTAATGAATCCTTAAATTTGAAATTTTCATTTTGCTAAATTGGGTAATTTCATATAACAGAAATATAAAAATAAATATTTTTTATAAGTTCAAGGGTTATTTTTACCAAAACTCGTGATATTTTTTATATTTTGTACAAAAGTAATTTTTTTATTTTTTTCTATAAAAATCACTAAATTTCATTTTTTCCGTAAAAATCATTTTCAGTAATTTTCTCACTGGATTGTTAGATAATTACTGATATGAACAACGATGTTACACTGTAATTATTTGAATTTGTTGACATGACATCTATGTCAATGATGACGTAGCATTACATGTCAGCATTCTGGTGTCACATCATTAGCAATCTGATGAGAAATTTGCTTTAAGTGATTTTTATAGAAAAAATGAAGTTTAGTGATTTTAATAAGAAAAATTAAAAAAAAATATTTTTATACAAATTGTAAAAAATATAATGATCATCGATAAAATTAACCTCAAGTTCAATTGTTATTTTACTTTATTTCATACAAATTAATATTTATTAAAAAAAATAAATTACTTTTATTATAAGAAAGATAAATACATTTTTGGAAAATCAAACAAATAAAAAGATATATCATGCATATCTTGCAAAGATACATTAATTAAAATTTAGAATTGGGAGTCAAATTTGGTTCTCTATATATTGAGATTCAAATTCACTTTCAACTCTAAATTTTAAATATTGAGGGTATATTGAAAATATTTTTTATTTAATTACTCTTTAAAATAGACTGCATAGTGTAAATAAAAAGGTTATTAGAAATGTTCTAAAGTATTAAACTTCAATTAATATTTATAGATGATGAAGAAAATATTTGAATTCAAAATTTCTTTCAATTCTTATAACCTATATATATACATTTAAGTTAATTTCATATATGATACTCTCTTTATTCCATTTCAACTGTTTTATGAAGAATAATAACATTATTTAATAGATATAATTATATGTATTAAATAACTATATTACCCTCTTATAAAAAAATTAAAAGTAGCAATGAAGTATAATTTACTCTAATAACACTCATTTAATGGAAATTATATATATATATAGCTTGACTATAATTTTATGTTACTTCGACTAATAATATATGTTTAGTGAAGTATATTATTTTTAAAAAAGTTATATTATAATCTCCCAAAAAATAAACTATTTATATTAACATCCAAAAATTATAATAATTTAGCAAATTATTATAATTTTTTTCTATTATGCTCTATTCTTTTTGTTTAATAATATTATTTTTATTTCTCAACTAAAAAATTAGGTCTTAAACTTTTTTTTATTTTTCTTTCTTGCTTGTACCAAACTCTCATTGATTAATATGTACAATTAATTATTAAGATTTTTGGATATCTAAAATCATTAATTAGTTTGTTCTCTAATTATATGTCACAATATAAACAAACACAATTTCATTATTTTTAAAATATAACATTAGATTTAATTATTATATTAATTTATATTTTTCACCTAATTTTATCAATTATTTTTAATTCAATCGGGAAGATTATCCAAATCAAGAGTTGGTTCGGTTGGGTCCCTGATGTGGGTGAGCATCAACGCTTCACAACTTAACTTAGATGGGAATTCAGTACGGTAGGGCGTAGCTGACATTAAATAATTAAAAAAAATAAAAATATCTGAGTCTGTGGGGCCAATGAATCATAGACGTTGGACTAATGTGATCGTGCAGGGTGGTCCCCCTTTGTCTTGCTTCTTCTTTAGACAGCCAAAAACACTCGCAGCAGTAGAGGAATATTTCCATGTGCATAGTGTGAGGGGTTCAGTGGAATGCCCTCAATCTCATATCGGTAGATTGGGGGAAGTTCCTATGCTAGATAAGGGGGAAGTTCCTAGGCTAGATAAGGGGGAGGTTCCCTTGTCCTGTCAGACGCGTTTTAAATCCGTGAGGGGGTCCAGTGGGACTCTCAAAGCGGACAATATCTGACAGATTGACACGTGGTCTGTGTGGCCCCGTGACAGTTGGTATCAGAGCCAACCCGGATCTCCGGTATGTCAGTTGTCCAGTGGGACACTGAACCCTCGTAGTGGGGGAGGATGTGAGGGGTTCAGTGGAATGCCCTCAATCCCACATTGGTAGATTGGGGAGAGTTCTTGGGCTAGATAAGGGGGAGGTTCCCTTGTCCTGTCAGACGCGTTTTAAATCCGTGAGGGGGTCCAGTGGGACTCCCAAAGCGGACAATATCTGACAGATTGACACATGACCTGTGTGGCCCCGTGACACATAGCACGATCACCAAAAAAATAACATAATTTTATAGTTTTAAATTAATATAATTGGTAAAATTAAAAATTTATCAAAATTCTCATTTTACGGTTAATATTAATTGGTAATTACTAATTTACTATTAAAAGCATTCCAACCACTTATTTATTTCAAGGGATTGAAAAATTTTAAATAATAAATTTTAAACAATTCAGAAATTTATTTTTAATTTATTATTTGGTTGTTTAAAAAATTTTTAAATTATAAATTTTAGAAAAATTTTCATTTATTAAAATTTTTTATTCATCAAAATTTACCATTTTTCTCCAATAAAAGATTCTTATCAAAATTTTTGTTTCAAAATTATTTTTTATAAATTAATAATATTCTAAAAATATAATTAATTTTTAAAAAATAAATTATTTCTCTTTTAGTTTTAAATAATTTCTTTATTATTAAATAAATGTTAGTATATACCACTATAATTAAATATTATAATGTATAATAATTTTTCATATCTTAAATATTAATTTATAAGATATAAATAGAAAGATTTCTATTGCTTTATATTTTATTTTATTTATTATTTTCAATATTTTAAAATGTAACACTCTTTCATCATACCCTAAAATGCCATGTTCTGATTATCATCTTAATTTTCTAATAAAATTATATATTTATTTATCTTTCCACCTAATAATATTTTAAATCATAACTAAAAAGACATAAGAGATATAACTGTTATTGCAGTTGATACAGCCTTACAATGAATAATTTAGCATCCACATAACAATATATCGACACCATGTGTCTATTATATATCAAATTCAATGCATGTGACGCTTATAAAATATCAATAACACGACATTGTTTATGTCTTATAGTTCTCTAATTGGCATGCCAACTTATCTACTATATTATAGTATAGGTATAAATCACGAGCCTACATCCACATTTTTCACAATTTTCATATAAACAATTCATTTAAATATATGATCATTTAAATTTTTAACTTATATAATTATTGTCTATTATGTATATTAAAATTCAAATCAAATAAAAGTTAATAATAGTTGACATAATAGACATTCGTTAAATTTTGCTTATAAAATTATTAATTCACTTAAGTATACCACATATTTAATCACATTTATTAGTCAAAGTATCTTTTTTTTTTCTATGCAAATATGTAAAATTCATGATAATTTAAAATTTCAACAAATTACTATATTTTTAAATATATTATTAGAAGGTTTCTGTGGTGCACCAGATGTAAATTACACCGGATGCTTTATGACTATTGAATTATCAACTTTTAATTTCAACTATTTATTATCAACAGATGAAATTAAAAGTTTATAATATAATAATTTTAAAACATCCCGTATAAATTACACCGGATGCATAACTTACCAACTCTCACATGCGCATACACCCATACCCACACACACACACATCCATTCTCAAACACATACACACATCCACAACACTTGATACTCGCGCGCACACAACCCCCCTCCGTAAAGACATGGCCAATTTGCCATTTATATTAGGTAAGAGAAATTGCGTGGTGCACTCACAACTGATTTAAAATTATTGAATTATTAATTATTAATTTTACTAATAATTCTAAAAATATATGTATAAATTATATTAAAATGCACCACATAAATCTTTAATAGGTAAATATTTGTTAATGAACCGACTTAGTAACCTTCTAAAATTTTATAGAATTAGCTAATTTTTTATTAATTATTATTATTAATAAAAAATAATATTTTAAAATTATAATATTATAAAATAAGGTGGTAATTTGGCCAGTTTTTCTTATATAATATAATTAATTATTATATTGAAAATGAATATTTAAAAATCTATACATGCATAAGCAGTGAGACTGACAAATTTAATTAAAAAGAATTTTAATGAATTACTATCTCAATTCTCATTTTTTTTATTTTTATTAACTGATTCAAAAAAATTTATTTATTTATTTATTATTCAAATTATTATTTAATTTACTTCAAATGTTTTGATTTTTTTCAAGATTCCAAATTTCAATTTTTATTATTATTTTCTCATTTTATTCCTTTAGTCCAAATTTAAATTCCAACTAATTTGACTTATTTATTATGATGACTTTCATGACTAAAAGTCTAAATTAGTCGACGTTACATAAAGTAATCAATTTTATTTTTAAATTTTTTTAAGTATATAGAGAAATTGATAAAATTAGAAATTGATTGTAGTCATTGAAATTAATATAAATATAAGAAAAATTAACTCATCAATCAATGTATTTTATAATTAAACCAAATAATAAAATTCTTAAAATTCATAAATTTTAAAATCTCACAATCAAAACGATATTAAAGAGTTTTATATCATTCAACGACATCTTAAAATCAAACTCCTTATTTATAATTTTTAAGAGTGATATTTTATATCATCAAATACAAGAGCAGTAAAAAAACTCTTTATTAGTATTTTATTATTTATCTTTTCTAATTTTTTTCAATAAAGTTGTATCAATAAAAAAATTATATTAATTTTAAAAAATTTTATTAGTAAAAAACTTAAAAGAGTTGAACTTTTTATAATATAATAGAGAGTGATTCAAGATAATTGTTGGGATACACTAAATTGTTTACTTATTTTCGTAAATTTTGAACGAATAATAAAATTTTAAATTATGAAATTATAATAACATTTTTATATTATATTATTATATTTTGAAAAGAATTGTGCGGCACCGCCTCCCTGCAGAGGCGTAGATAGAAAAAAGCCACCGGTGCTGTGGGCCTATGGGCTATGGCTGCTTTAACGGCTCTACTCTGTATAACGTCACTAGTTTTCCTTTGCCTAAAATTTGGCACTCAAGTTTAGGAAAATGTATACATTTTTACTATTAAAAATAGTGACAGAGCTAAAACCTCAGAATTAAAGAGTACAATTGATGTTTTAGGAGAATCTGTGAGTGGAGATAAACTTATATTGTGAATATTAAAAATAATATAAATTTGTAAATTATTATATATATTTTAAAAATTAAAGGAGATAATTATTCATCATTAAATGAATGTTGTTCTGTCACCGGATAAAGTCACGAACACCCACTAAATATTAAAAAAATATATTAATATAAAATTGAATGTTGATCTATTACCAATTGGCCATCAAACTTATTTTTAACAAAATTAATAAATGAAAAAAAAAAATTTAAGTTGATTAGATTAATAGTAGTCAACTTCGAATGGAACAAAACTTATAAGTTGGTAAGACGTACAACATGAGCGGTTGGTGGATGCGATTTTTTTGTTCATAGTAGTCTTATTATAATTAGTTTTTTACATTTATTATAAAAATATTAAATTTTTATTAATATTGATAAATAAGACGATGAAATCTAAACTAGATCTCTTATAATTTTTATAAATGAAAATAACAAATAAAATCACTTATTAATTGATTTTTGGCCAATTGTGTAGTGTATTCTTGAAATATTTACCAATTGTAGATTATTTAATAATACATATAACATCAATACTATACATGTACTTTATCTTTTATAAATTTTTTTATACTAACAAATGATTTTTTTTTAAAATATTGTTGTGTGTGCTGAGACATGGCTCTAAATAAAACCGTATAAAAAGAAAAGAAAGGAGCAAATTATAAAAATATAATTTTTATTTTTGTTTGAACATATTAAAAAGGAGTAAACTATAAAATTAAAATTCAATTTTGACAAAATTACCTCTAATGGAAGTAGGTGGCCAAGTTTTTTGAAAAGTATACATATGTAAGGCTTTCTTGAAGACTTATAACTACTTGTTTATTTGACAAAATTAACATATAATATTATTATAAGGCTTCTGCTCCAATATATAAGGTATATTAATGAATTTTTATTTATAATAATAAATTGATTAACCTACTTAGTAGGTTACAAATTATTTGAACTAATGGTTATAATTGAAAATAAATGATATAATAGTTATAAATATTATGATACAACAATTGTATTGTATAATGATTTTTATTATAATATCCTTGAACATGATATGATGGTAATTCTATAATTTTTATGTTTTATCAAGTTTAAATTTAAGATAATATTATTTTATGTTTTAAATCTTTATTAAATAATAAATACAATTATTAATGTTATATTATTTCTTAAAACATTCCCAATAAACTCTTTATTTGAGTTTTTTTTATTTTAAAAAGTAAATCTATAAAAATGACCTTCAATAGATTTTTTTTTTTTAATTTAGAGAAAAGTGTAAGTTTGGGTCTCTAGATAATTTTACTCTCTATTCTATATATTATTTAAAATATACAAACTTTTTATACATATTTTATCTTTTTATTTTTAAAATATAGAGCACTGTTTTAGAGTAATCATGATTACAACAAAATACCACCAATGGTCCAATACTATAGTATGTGGTAGAGCCATAAATTTAAGTAAGAGTGTAAAAAGTCATAATTCTAAATTGTGAACGCAAAAAATAAATAATTTAATATTCTTTAAAGGGATTAAATCTTAAAAAATTGTATATATTTACATACTATTATATATAATTTTTTTTTTAAAATAAGAAGATGCAATTATACTCCTCAAGTGAATATAATCCAATTATTCGTTATAGTTTACTAAGTATAAATCTATGAAATTTTTTGTTTGGATGAATTATTATGAAATTTTTTATGTTTAGTTGAATATACTAATTTATTTATTTATTTTTAAAAATATATTTTGAAGTCTTTTATGTTTGGTTAAATTAACTAAAAAGATTATCCGTTATTTTGAATAGAATATTCTTTAAGTTAACTATAAAATACCAAAAATATATATTTTGTTGACAAATTTGAAATTTGTTTAACCTAAAAAAATACTAAAAAAGAAGAATAAATTTAATATTTTAATATAAAGTTGATAAAATTAAATTTTTTTATATATTTTTAAAGTCAAAAAAACGAAATTTAATATTTTATTTGTTTCTAACAATTAAAATAATTAGAAAAATTAGCTTGTACATGACGATTTTATAATATATTCCAAAATAGAGTGTGAATTGAAGGGGAAGGAAAGTGTTCTGTTCATATCAATATCAAGCTAGGATTGGTGCAGTCCATATGGCAAAATTGACCTTCAACAACCCACAATCAATCCACCAACTTCAAATCTCAATTTTTTTTTTAATAAAAAGGAAAAAATTCAGAATATTATGTGGTTATTTAATTAAGAGAAGCAAACACATAATTATAGGTTTTTTACTCTAATTATATAATTCATAATAATTCAGTGTCTGAAAAATTATTTGTAATATAAAAGTACCTCAATTATATAAATTGTAACAACTCAGTATCTTAAAAATTATTTGTAACACAAAAGTATATTAACTTTATTTTGTAACTAAATAGTATTTAAGTTTTCAATTATTATGGTTCATTTAACACTGTGTTTGGAAAAAAATATTTTTCGGAAAAAAAAATTGTATTTTAACTTTTTTGAATTTTGAAAACTATTTTTGGTAATATAGATAAATAGATATTTTTTCCATAAGCATATTTGAAAAAAAACAATTCATAAAAATAAAAAAAAGTAATCAATTAAATCAAAAAAATTCAAAACTTACTTTTGGAATGCTCAACAATACTCTTAAACATTCCTTAGTTTATTTAACAAAAATATAACATGAAATATCCAGATAAATTTTAATAAAATTACTGACTGGGCATTATAGCTAATTTTATTTTTATTAAAATTTGTCTGATTTTTATATTTTATATTACATTTATATTAGGGAGACTAATAGTCAAATATGATAATACTATTTAATTACAAAATAAAAATTGAAGTATTTTTGTATTACAAAATAAAAATTGAAGTATTTTTGTATTACAAATAATATTTGAGATACTGAGTTGTTACAATTTATATAATTGAGATACATTTATGTTACAAATAATATTTCAGGTACCGAGTTATATAATTGGAAAACTGTGAGTGGAATTTACCCTTTTTTTTTTGATAGTTTAGCCTTTGAACTAAATTGTACACAACATAAACATTAGGATAAATTACTGTAACTCTCTGAAATTTAGTTGAATATATTAGTTGATCCCTTTATTTTTAAAAATATATTATGAATTTTCTTAGATTTGATTTAATACACTAAATAGTCTTTCGATTAATTTTTTCCAATACACAAAAATAAAATATCAAATTTATCCTTTTTTGTCTTAAAAAATACCAAAAAATAAACTGTCATCAATTTTATACCAAAATGCCTAGTTTTTTATTCTTTATTAATATTATATTTTTTAAATTAATAAAATGTCAAATTTAGCCAAAAATAAATAGGGGTATAATAGAATATTTTAGTTGACTAACGAAATATTATATTTAAAATAATAAAATGTCTTTTTAATTATTAGAACAAAATATGAAAAACTTTATAATATATTTCTAAAAATAAATGAACTAACTAATATATTCAATCAAACATCAGATGTATTAATAATTTACCCTAAACATTATGTAACTATTTTATAATATATTGAGGTTATCCAAAGCAAACCAACAAATTAATTTTACTGTTAACTTTGAAAGATTTGTTGTTTTAACACAACAAATTTAAAAGATAAACCCATAAAAACTCTCAATGTTATTGATTTCATCTCCTTTTAGTAGATCTAAATAAATAAATAAATATGATCATAAATAACTTAAACTTTTAAAATTATATCAAAATTAAATTGTAATTTATGTTTTTTTATTTAAATATATAAATTTTTATCAATGTATGAATTTTAGTAAAATTTTTCTAACATGACATAAAATTATTGCGAGATTAGAAATATTGTGCTGGTTAGGAAACTAATAGCCAATTTTTAAAACTTTAAAATGTCATCATTTTTTAGTTTTTCTAAAGTTTAAATATAAATCTTTTCGGCAAAATTCTGCTGACAATAAAATTTTTATTTCTCCTTGCTTTAATAACCATACAACTTTCAAGCACAACAAATGCACGTATTATTTTTCAAAATTAAAGAGAATTTAAATTTTAAAATTTTAGAAAAGACAAAAAAATAGCTTTCTAAAATTTATAAGATGAGCCAGCTTTTTAATCAGTATAACATTTTTAGTCTTGTAGGAAAATTTTGTAATTTGCATATTTAAATGAGAAAACAAAAAGTAAAATTTAACTCGGATACAATTTTAAAATTTCAGATTATTTTTGAAAATTATTCCATAAAAAAAAAATTCATACAAAGTTTCTATACCTAACTTGTGATTATATATCTATCAACAATGTGAGGAAGGATTATATGTGCTATTTGATAATATATGGCAAGAAAGAATATATAGTTCTTAGGCAAGCTATTTTATAATTTGATGAAATTGCCCCATTCCCACTTTCCATCTCCAACTCTTCCAACAATTTCTTTACCAGATATTATTGAATTTAAGGGCATTTCACCTTTACTATAACTATTTACTCATTTTAGTTATATAAAAATTCATTTTAGTTATTTGTTTTTAAATTTAATATAATAATATTTTTTTTATTTTTTTTTTCCTCTTTCAATAAGAAACAACAGGCCATCGGTTACCTACCTCCACCAAAATGGTAAATTAAAAAAACTAAGGCCATAAACGTAATTTTCACATCTAAACCTTTTCCCTTATAAATAAACCTCTCAGCATTTGCGATCTCCTCACCCTCTTGTCTTTAATTTCTCTCTCTGCGTCGATCGATATAGCGATATGGATCCAGTTAACGTTTGGGGCAACGCTCCCCTTGATACGGTGGACCCCGAAATCTACGACTTGATCGAGAAGGAGAAGCGCCGCCAATGTACCGGAATCGAGCTCATCGCCTCCGAGAATTTCACCTCCTTCGCCGTCATTGAGGCTCTTGGCAGCGCCCTCACCAATAAGTACTCCGAGGGAATGCCCGGCAACCGCTATTACGGTGGCAATGAGTTTATCGACGAGATCGAGAACCTCTGCCGTTCCCGCGCTCTCCAGGCTTTCCATCTCGACCCCACCAAGTGGGGTGTCAATGTCCAGCCTTACTCCGGTTCTCCGGCTAACTTCGCCGCTTACACGGCCGTTCTCCAGCCCCATGATAGGATTATGGGCTTGGACCTTCCTTCCGGTGGCCATTTGACTCATGGGTATTACACTTCTGGTGGAAAGAAGATCTCTGCTACCTCGATTTACTTCGAGAGCTTGCCTTATAAGGTTAATTCGCAAACTGGGTACATTGATTATGATAAGTTGGAGGAGAAAGCATTGGACTTCAGGCCTAGATTGATTATCTGTGGAGGAAGTGCTTACCCTCGGGACTGGGATTATGGTAGGTTCAGGTCTGTTGCGGACAAGTGCGGTGCCCTCTTGCTTTGCGATATGGCTCATATTAGTGGTCTCGTTGCTGCTCAGGTATATGATTATTTTTTTATACGATGATTGTTCGAGTCGGATCTCTGTCCTAGACTTGCATGCGATTGATTGGTTTCACTGGATCTGATCTGGGTTTGATTTTTTAGGTTGTTGAGACAAGGTTAAATCGTGGAAGATTGGATCTTGGTTTTGTGTAGTTTGTGCTTTATTTCTAAATCATAGATCTGGGCTATAAACTTCTAATTGACTGTGTAGGGGGTAACTTCATTCTAACTTTTGCTAAATGAACTAAACATCTGGCCTTTGAATGATTTGCTCCTCCTTTTCACATTTTTTATTCTTTTCCACTACAAAATAGTGATTTGAAATATTGAGCTTTTGATAATGTTTTTTCTTTGTTTGTTGTGCATTGAGGTATCTTCACAGGTCAATATAAAATATTGAGCATTTGACTTGGGAAAGAAAATATACTATTTCCATAGATTCTAGACGATGGATTTGGCGTATTTTTGAATTGTGGAGCTCTTATTGCATGGCTTGAGCCTTAATACACTAGATTTCAGGAGACTATTATCATATAATTGCCTTCAATGCTGATTGGATCTGGAATTGTTTTCCTTTTTGTTAAAATAAGACTGTTTTCACTCTGCTTTTGATTTCTGGAAAAAAAAAGAAGCTTGCTTGTACTCTGCACTGCAATTGTGTGTTCCGGTGACGAGAATGGCATTTGCAAATGCATCTGGAATGAATTTACAGTAGACCTAAATTCCCATGTTAATCAACATTAGATTAAAAATTAAGCTTGTGGATTTCATCTTCTTAAATGATGTTCCAACAAATGACTCTGCATTATGGGTAGGTCATTACTTTGAGTTTAAATCTATTGCATTTTTGAAATAGTTTTGCGTTTTTATTTCGCTCTAAAACTGTTTCCTTTTATGTTTAGGAAGCAAACAACCCTTTTGAGTACTGTGATATTGTCACAACCACCACTCACAAAAGTTTGAGGGGTCCTAGGGCTGGAATGATCTTCTGTAGGAAGGGGCCTAAACCAGCCAAGAAGGGCCAGCCAGAGGGTGCAGTCTATGACTTTGAAGACAAGATCAACTTTTCAGTTTTCCCCTCTCTTCAGGGTGGTCCCCACAATCACCAGATTGGTGCTCTGGCTGTAGCTTTGAAACAATCCATGACTCCTGGGTTCAAGGTTTATGCCAAACAAGTGAAGGCCAATGCAGTTGCACTTGGAAACTACTTGATCAGCAAGGGATACAAGCTGGTCACCGGAGGAACCGAGAACCATCTTGTTCTCTGGGATCTTCGTCCTCTTGGATTGACTGGTAAAGGATTTGAGCTTTATTCACTCTAGGAATTTGCTGGCAATGAACAAGCATTTCGTCATGTAATTTACTCACTCATTTATTTTGTTGTTACAGGCAACAAGGTTGAAAAGCTGTGTGACCTTTGCAACATCACTGTAAACAAGAATGCTGTGTTTGGAGACAGCAGTGCTTTGGCTCCTGGAGGAGTTAGAATTGGTATGATTTTCAACTTGTACAGGATATTGATATCATGTCTTTGGACACTATTAATTTCTGACGTCTAGGATTGTGAATGTGTAAATATCTTTGAACATGAAAATGATGGTACTAATCTATTTAAGAAGTTTCTCTACCTGATCATTGGCAGAAATCTGACAACTAGTACAAGTTAAATTTCATTGAATTTGGGTTGGTATGCTTTTCCAGTGTCTTAATGCGTTTTTGTGAAGTAATAGGCAGTGGCACACTGAGGTGATGATGATTTGGTCTCTCTGATGTGAAGGAAATGAATGATTGAGTTCCCTTCATTTTGGAGATACAGATTTAATTGTTGGATCTTGAATTTGCAGGTACCCCGGCCATGACTTCAAGAGGTTTGGTGGAGAAGGATTTCGAGCAGATCGGAGAATTCCTCCACCAGGCAGTGACCATCACCTTGAGCATTCAAAAGGAACATGGAAAGCTCTTGAAGGACTTCAACAAGGGTTTGGAGAACAACAAGGACATTGAGGCTCTTAAGGCTGATGTTGAGAAGTTTGCATCTTCCTTTGACATGCCGGGTTTCCTGAAGTCCGAAATGAAGTACAAGAATTAGGCCTGAATACTTTTCCATCATTTGAGCTTCTTCTAATCTTTCAAGATTTACTCCAATACGGCCTGAAAGACAAAAGGGCCACTATCTATGATGGTTTTGTTCCGGTCTTTGTAGGTTAGCTGTCAATTTTCATTTATGTTTTGGTTATTGGGGTAGGATTTTGTGTCCTCCCAATGAACTTGGTCGTGTATTACTTGTTTCATATATTGTTTGATTATATGTCCTTTTCCCTGACAAATAAAACTAAGTTACATATATTTGAGTTCTTCAGTAATCAGAATGAAATTTATTCTTTTTATTATTATTATTATTATTATTATTATTATTATATTAAGACAATTTAACCATTTTTGAAAGGCATACGGTATATCCAACCATCTTAATTTATCTATTTTTATCATTTTACCCAGTTTGTATTGTTTTTATATTCTGCTTTTGATTGTATTTTAATATATAAAAAAATACGGTAAAATTATATATATACTATTTTTAGTGAGGAATTAAAATAGAATAAATATATACATAAAATAACGAAAACACACAAATACAGATGGATAATACACCGTTTGCCTCCTTAGAATTATTTCATTTTTATGTGAAGCCTTGCTTTGCTTCTTAACACAAAGTGAATTTTTTTATATAATTTTTACTTTACACTTTTGATATAAATATAATGTGTTTCTTTTTTCTATAAAACATCACCTTTTATTATAAAGATATTAATATTTTATAATAAAAAAATATATATCGTTTTTTCATATATATATAAAGAAGTATTTAAAATTATTGTTGACCGTTCTAAAAATATGTTTTGAATTTTTTTTTATTTAACCAACTAATTTTATTAATTTTTTATAAATTATTTTTTCTAAATATACTTTTGAAAAAAATATTTATTTATCTTTGTTTACTAAAATCAGTTTTCAAAATTTTAAAAAAATAAAAAATACAATTTTTTCTTTCTTTCTTCTGGGGAAAGCCAAAACAAATTTTAGGGTTTTTGATTCAAAATGGTTGTAAGCGCGAAAGGAATTGCCGCTTGCGAAGTGAAATAGCTAAACAGTTCCTAATGCAGATTAGTCTTCATCTGATCTCTCCGTCTTCACTCCCTTCCATTCCCTACAATTACAAACACGGCTAAACTCAAAATTATAATGCAGACCAACATTTCTAACAAGGCTAAACTCCCTTCCATTCCCTCTTCTTCTTCTTCTTTCCTTTCAATTCCGGACTGGGACCAACCTTTCACCGATGAAGACCTCAAAGCCATTGATGCTGCTGAAGCTGCATTTCAACAATCCTCATCCACGTCCTCTTCCGTCTCCAGGAAACGATCCTCCTCTCCTCAACAAGACATTGACCTCCGGAAAACCCGCCGCCACTTGCCCAGCTCCGTTCTGGGCGCTCTTTCTTCACCCTTTTCGCTGTTTCCCTGTCGTGGTACTTGTTTTATGCACTTCTCTTAGATGCATCAGTCCCGTTTTTGCAATTAAATCTTTGCTTTTGTGCTTTTATGTAATTCAATTGTCGGTCTTGATTATGATTACCTATTGTTTTTTTTTTCCTGAGTGCTTATGATAATTAATCTATTTTTAGTTGCTTCCTGGATTTATCATGTCAGTGCTGGAATTCTGCATTATCATATGTTTCACCCATAGATATGTTTGAATCTAGAAAGGAGGCATTATAATTTATAAATGTTTGATTTTATTTACTTTCCCGGTATTTCAACAATTTAGAGTTGGGTTATGGCGATTGAGAGTTAAATTTCTGAATCTCGCATTTTCACAATTCATAGTTAAGCTTGTAGGATCAGAGCATGAACCTGATTTTTTCTGTCTTTAGTATATGCATATCATTTTTCCTACTTTTGTTTGGAATCAAGGTGTTCCATAAGAGGACTTGTTATAACATTGCTATGTTTATCATCTTTTGAATAGCAGCTGACATAAATATGAGATATCCCGCAATAAGGTTTGGAGGGCAAATATTGTATAGCAGAACTCCAGCGGCTGTAGAAAATGCAGCAAGGGAGCTTTTACAGAGTCTTAGATCTGAAAGAGGAGAAATGAGTCCAACTACTATTGGATTTGATATCGAGTGGAGACCATCCTTCAGGAGAGGTTCGCTCACTATTTCTATTACTTTATGCTTTGACTTGAAACTTGTGTTCTATTCTCAGTATTTCTATTACTTTATGCTTTGATTTGAAACTTGTGTTCTATTGTCAGCTTTGTCTAATTGGTGCGCGTTGATGGATCCATATCATTATAAATTTTACTTTACTTTTGAACTTATTGTGAGGTCCATTATATTGTACCGTAAGAAGACCATTGATGTTGTCTATTTATATTTTGAGTTAAGTGGTGGAAATAATAGTTCTATATTCTTATTTATGCCTTTTGAATGAAATCCTTCAACTTAATTTGGGAACAATTGAATGTAGTTAATTTCGATGATAACTATGATCCAACTCATGATAGTACTTTTACTTAATCCTCTCTTGCATTGTAATGATATATTTTCTTCCTGTTCCTCAATTATATGTAATTATGATTTATGAGATAAAATCATAGAATTTTCTTTGAGACACTCTTGTTAGTGTTCATGTTCTTCTGGAAGAAGATTCTTTAATATTCAGTATCTTGCTAGACCAACTTCAAAAATCAAGATCTGATTGATGAAATGGAATTTTGAGGCATGCCAAAATTAGATTTTTTTTCCTTGGCAACATTTCAGAATTCATTGGCAGTTGACTTCTGTGGATTTTTTATAACTTGTGTCACCACTTGGCCTGTATCCCTGAGATTTCAGCATCACCTTTAACAAAAAACAAGAGCAAGCCCTTGGTGCAGTGTATGCATGAGCTGATAACCCTGGGATTGGATAAGCTACTAAAATACTCTTGTTATGCATGGCAAGTCTGTGTGACTGTTCCCTGGATAGCATCTACCAAACATGGTGGGACTTTTCCCTCGTAAGTGGGAGAAAAATGATGGTTAAGGATGTTAGAAAAGGCATTTTGAAAAACCTTATACGGATTGCTTGGCTGGTCCAGGAAACCAAAGGCAGATGCTTTCTTGCCTTGGTTGCATGCTGGGTTCTGTTTACTTTTCTTCCACGTCTGAAAACAATGTTTTCTATAGTTGAAAATGATTGTGAAGAATAGTTGTGGTGCTTTTAAATTCTTTTAAAGTTATCTTCGCTCAATTTTCTCAGTACTTTCGGCTTTTTTAAGAAATTTGCACTGGGGGAACTCTTGCAACTTGAGATTTAGCATCTTTTTGGTATTTGAGAATTTGGCTTCTTTAGAATTATAGCAGCATTAATGACTGTTGACTGTCACTTTTTTCTTTGGTGCTGCAGTATTTTAGTTTTCTGCATCGCTGGTCTTAAATAGTTAACCATGAAACCAGCAGAGATGCATCCAGCCTCATTTAATTCATGTTAAAGCTTGCTAAATCTTAATCATGATGCTGCCTTGGACATATTTATAGGTCTTGATCTGGACATACTTTATCGAGTTCCCTGTTTTCTTTTCTGGTGGTGATTATGTACAACCCGAAACCCCTTGTAATTTTTATGCCTTGAACAATATTTTCTTGTGAATTTGAAGGACAAGAGTATGACTGTATGAGAACCTTGAGGACCATTTCCATGAAATTTGTTCTTTGACCCTTGTTTTTATGTTGTCACCATGTTTTGGAAGAGATTAAAAAAATTCACTTTTGCAGCCTTGTTCTCTTTTGACAGCTTACTATTTTATAGCTTCATTTTATCGTTTTCAGTGAGCTTCAAAAGCATGTTTCTGTTATGAACTAGGAATTACTAAAAGTAATTTGACAAACCAAGAAAGTTGACGAGTTCTTTATTCCCTTTCCATTTGAATCCTTTTCCACAGAACCAGTTCATTTTTGTTATTACCAACAGACAACATATTTATTTATTGCACTTTTTGGTATTTGGAGAAAGATGATATAGGAGTTCATGTTATGGCATTGTGCATCTGCAGTATCCATATGTATCTTGTGCACACAAATTTTTGGCAGCACTTTTAGCTAGCTCTTAGCTAAACGGTATTGAAAATTCCAGGGTGGCCTAGAATTTTGCACTGTAACCTATGAACTAACTTTGAAAGCAAGAGTGGGTGGCTGCATGTGGAAGAGGGTCTGTAGGGGCTAAAGGTTACGATAATGAATTAGAAGAACTTTTTTACCAACCTATCGATTTTGAGAGAAATCCTATTTTACAGGTTACGATAATGAATTAAAAGAACTTTATTACCAATTTATTGATTTTGAGAGAAATCCTAATTTACAGGTGTATTGCCTGGAAAGGCTGCAGTAATGCAGTTATGCAGTGGCACTAATCATTGTCATGTGATGCATATTATTCATTCTGGAATTACAGAGAGCTTGCAGTTTCTGCTTGAGGATTCTAGGGTTGTAAAGGTTCGTAAGATCTCTTGTATAAGTTTGTACTTTTTTGTTCATCTATTTTCAATTATTCATCATAACTCTCATCGTATCCATAGGTTGGAGTTGGCATCGGTGGTGATTCTGTTAAGGTTTTTAAAGACTATCATGTATCTATTAAAGCACTGGAGGACCTTTCCTATCTGGCAAATAAAAAATTTGTTGGGGAACCCAGAAGTTGGGGTCTACAATCTTTAACTGAGATGCTTCTTTGTAAAGAGGTATTTATGATATCTTGCAATAGCATTCCTATTGGCCTGTATCCTAATATTAATAAATCACTCGAATATTACTTTTCAGCATTCAAACAATCCAGAAAAACAGATCTTAATTCGTGTTGTTTGCCATATCATTTTGTTTGATATCTAGTGTTTAATCTCAAACCATGAGAATGCTAGATGGCATAGCAATATGACAGCACTGAGCACTGATTATTTTACCTCATTGATATGGATACGAAACATCCCGATGTCAGTAATTGCTGGTCATTTACATGTCTGGGTTGAAGCTTTTGTTAGCTGCAAATGCAAGGGGGAAAAGTTTTAAAAATAAGAAGCTTAGAAAGGATTTTCATGCATTGTCCAAGTAACACTTCCCCTTTAGGTTGATGATAATGAATAGTGTATAGAACTATTGTGTGAAAAACAGTTTATGCTGTAAAAGACCATAAAAGAGAATCCTCTTCTGGAAATGTTGTGTTCTTTTGAAATTTTGATTCTAAGGAATTTTGTTACAAATAGTTTAACATAATGTGCTTATAACTGGATGCATCATGTGTCCTCAGATCTGCAGTAACGAGATGTTCAACATCCATTTATGAGTTATGTAGTTATTCTAATTTCAAGAGTCCTCTTTATGTCTTTCCTCTCTCTTATTTTATTTTTCTTACCACTGTATTTCTCTTTTTAAATTTTACTTAATTGTAATGTGTAGTTCGTATTAGTTGACAATGTTGAGGCATCACTATCTTAGTCTTACAATCACCTTAATTGACAGACTGGGATTATGATCCACGATCCAATGTCCTTCAGTTCATTCTGGCCTTGCTTTTGATGGGAAGTCCTAATGAAGTAACTTAAACTTGCAGCTTCAGAAGCCGAACAAAATCAGGTTAGGAAACTGGGAAGTAGATGTTTTATCAAAGGAGCAACTCCAATATGCAGCAACAGATGCTTTTGTTTCATGGCAGCTTTACCAGGTAAATTCCCTTTTATTGCCTTTACTATATGGTTGGCAATAGTGATAGCATTTTTGCTCTGTTTTCTTTTTGTGCGTTTTTTGTTTTACTAATATAGGTGTTGAAGAATCTCCCCGATGCAAAGGTTGCCAGCGATGAAAGAAGTGAGGAACCGAAACTCGTGCCACAGTAATAAGGTAGGCGTACTGTTATCTACACATAGACAATCATAACTATTTGTACAAAATAAGCAGATTAAATCAGATTTTGGGATTTCTTCACCATTATCTGTCATAGCAAAAGCTTTATCGCCAAAGAATTATAGCTTCAGTTGACACTAATCTTGTAGTTTTATCGTTTCATTTTGATTAGCTATGCTTCATTCATTAATTAACTAAACATTATATTCTACCTTGCCTAATATTACCTTACAACTCCTGTTTTCCCTACACATTTTTTCTCTTAAGTAATGATATAAGCACACTTATCTATACCTACACATATTATGCTTGAATTGAGGAGGCCCACCATCCGTACAAAGTTGGTTCATGGTGGAAAGAAATAGGCCACAATTTTTTAAAGCCATTGAAATACAAAAAGTTGTTGGGATGAGAATGAGGGACATTAGGGTTTTGCATGTATTTTAGTGCTGAGTTGTGCCAAATTATTGTCTTGCAGAGGCAAAATAATTGGAAATGTGCCAAGTGAAATGTCCAAATCAAGATCCCAAACGGACCTCCGAATTTCTCGGTTGTAATCAAGGGAAAAATCCAACATCTCACATGGCGTAGCACATGGTTAAAGCGACAAAAGGTTATGTCCCATTTTCTCTGGTTTTGCTTTTGCCATGCAAAAAATTCATAAACAAAATCCCAACAAATTCAGTTGATGCATTAACCATTTAGCTGTAAAATGGATTCTTTCCCTTTTGCTTGTTTTCGTACTTTGGGAGTGTACCACCCTCTGTGTTTTTCTTCTTTTTTCATATCTATGTACATAATTGTAATTTTCTTTTTGTACCCTTTCGTTATTTTATTATTTTCATTGTCATTGTTAAGTACTTGTTTGTTTCTTGAAACAGATAGTTTCGTACTTGTTTAGTTCCAAAAGAGTTTTTAAACTACTTACTTCTACATCATAATTTTTTTAAAAAAATTTTTGTTGCTAGTAGGAGATTGATACTTCTTGTTTGGTAAAAATAATTGAAAAATTGTATTTTAGAATATCAACTTGCCAATAGAGACATCTTTTATTTAATTCAATATATACATTTTTATAATATATAAATAAATAAATATTATAATATTACTTATTTGATGTAATTATTTAATAATAATAATAAAATTAATCAATAATTAAAAAAATTTCAAAAAAACATATGATGTAAGAGTAATTAAATAAAAAATAATTCAAAATTCATTATTTTTTATATGGATAATTTGTTGAAAAAGTAATTTATTCTTTATATTTATAAAAAAAACTCCAACAGTTTAGAAAAAGCTTTAAAATAGAGTTTTTCAAATTATTTATAAAAGTTTACCAAACGGTTATAGATCAATTGTTGAGTAAGAAAAAACTGCCAATTGCTCTAAACAGTTGAATCAAATACTGTAGGAACTTTTAGATATAATTATTTCAACAAAAAAATAAATAAAAAGAAAATTTTCAATTGAAGAACCTTTTAAGCTACGAATTAGACTTTTTAATAAAAGTTTTGTCCCATCATTTAGGTTCTACATTAGATGATACAATGTAATTAATAGTATGACTACATAAAAATAATTCCTATTTCCATATTAAATTATATCCTAGAAAATTTGTCATCTTGTACTTTCCATTGTTTTCTTTTTAATAAATAAATAAATAAATAAAGAACAAGCTTAGAGTTCAAGCAATTTGGTGGGAAATAGAGTGGGGAAACACTTACACTGAGATATGTACAGTACTCAAAAAGAAATTTTTATTTTTTTTAGGTATAATATGAATGGAACACAATAATCTCAACTTTGCATATATATATATATATTGTCTTTTTCGTAAATTTCTTAGATAATATGCTACTAATAGTATGCTAATGGGACCAAATCATTATTCACTTCTAAATGACAGAAAAATCTTCCTTCGTCTATATTTTTAATGCTGCTTGAAACTTTCACCATTGATAATTGGGTAACCCATATATATATATATATATATATATAGCATTCAACCAAGTAGGAAAGTTCTTTTTGGAAATTTTTAAACTAAATCATGGCCCATCCAATAGTGTTACTACATAAAAATTAATTTTTATTTTAATAAATATAAAATTAATTATAATATCAGAATTAAAGAGTCCAATTATATAAATATTTAATTAAGAATTCACCCAACGAATTCATAAATTTTCAGATATGCAATTTTTCTATAAAACATTGGAAGTGTTGATGGGTAGGATGTGGGGTAGTAGCAAGGGAAGATTGCCAAGTGAGGGAAGGGAATGACCCAATTGCATGTGGGTGTGGGGCTGCCAATCCATTAAGGTGTCTTATTTAATATTTACAAGTGAAAGGAGATGCCATTCCTTCATTTAGGGCAATTCCCATTAGGAAGTCAAATTTTCCTTTGCACATATGCACTTTCTTCTTCTTCTTCAAACATAACCCATAAACAGCATATTATATGCTTTCCAAATGCCTTTTTATATACATAATTGAACAACCTCTCCATCCTTAACAGAATGCTTAATTTATTGAACTAACTTCTCTTCAATTGCTTATTTCTTAATAAGCCATAAAAATCTTACTGAAAAATCAATCATATCCATATTTTTTTACCACTTTTTGGTGTTACTAATTTCCATGCCTCTATACTTCTGCTTTTGTTTCCTGTTTTTTCTTTTTCCAGGTGAAGAAATTCTTTACTTGATATATTTCATGCATTAAAATTAAAAGAAGAATCAATATGCTCTTGAACCTTTTGTGATTATTGATTAAAATTAAATGACTCAATATGCTCTTTTGGTTCCAGCTCAACAGAAGACAGGTAACCACTTGTTGATCTCTCTATGTATAGAAGGTTAATTGATAAGTAGCTATACTTGCCCAATAGCAGGCTAGATTTTAGCTTTGTTGCGGAGCACTTCTCCCAGTTTTTAGAGAGTGCTATTGAAGACCCCTTAAAAGATGCTCATAGAATTTAGGAGTGTGTGAATGAGTTGGCATTAAATTCTTTTAACTTAATTAGAGATTTTGAATTCGAATTTTGGGTATGTAGTTACTTTAAAATTCTTAAAGGAGTATTTTACTGCATTTGAGATTCTATCTTATACTCTTTGAATTAATTGGAAAAATTCTGAAACCAGATTAAAAACCAAAAAAGATGCTCATAGAATTCTTAGGTACTTGAAAGGAAGTATTGGTTGAGGACTATTTTTTTCCAATTGCATTTCCACTATTTTTCTGAAACTATTGTTATATTTAGAATATAATAAAATGAACTTCAACAAGCAGACCCTAATAAAATAGATAAACATTAGTTAAACTATGTGTACCAACTCCGCTACTTGTGCAATGCAGCAATAGATGATGTTCTCATTAAGAGTAAATTATGGTCCCATGAAGAGCAGAACATGGTCTCACGTGGCTGCATTGTAAGCAGCAATTTATTTATTTTTTCATTGAGACTGAGCAATCTCCTGTGCAAGTAAGCTTACCCCACTTTTTCTGTCCGTATTGGATTATTGAAATTTTTAAGTAGATTCAGTTTATGTATGCTGTATATAGATTAATCTAATTATAAAGTAATGTATATGTATGTGTATTCATATCAACTAATGAAAATAAAACAATTAAATATATGTCATTTTGTGATTATATTAGTCTATGATTGAGTCGATATAAAAATTTCTTTTTCAAAGACAAATTATGATAAGCAATTTCCAAAGAAAACAACACAAAATGAACAATCCAATTGGATAATTCTCAAGGAGGGTAGATTTACACCTTCCTCTTTCTCTCATTTTCAATAGTTTTCATTGCCCACAGATGACAAAGACAAAAATCCAAAAAAAAAAAAAGGAAATGAAATGAAATAATATAAATTAATTGATGAGTTTTTTTTTTGTCCAGACTTAAAATTCAATAGTCTTTAATCCAGATGCCAAGATGGATTTGTATCATGATGAATTAAAAAAATCATTTTAACTGCAATTAATTTACTTAAAAAGGAATTAAATAAAGAAAAGTTCACAACTATTTCTTTTTATCTTTTCTTTTAATCATTTGTCTAAGCTGTACTCGTATAGTTTTAACGAATTAATTAGGGGTAATTTGATTGATTTCCTCATTTAATTTCACAACGAATTTAAATTAGAGGAAACTAATAATAGTAAAACTATCAAAATTGAGTAAAAAGAAAAATAATCACTTCATCTCATCAAGTCCATCAATTTATCTTCGAACACAAAAAAAAAAATGTATTTTTTGGTTCATTAAAAGATACAGTGAGTCATGAGTAATAAATTACTACTAATATTGATAGATAATAATAAAAAAATTTAAATTCGAAATATTTTTAAATTTTTATAAATAAAAATATCAATTAGACTAAATAAAAATATATTTTATTATCTAAAAACAAATTAAATTTAGAACGTTAAAAGATAAATTATTAAAAAAATGATGTAATTAAAACGAATGTGACATAAATTAGAAGGTTCTCGTCAAAAGATAAGGCTGCCGACAATTTTAGAGAGAGAGGAGAGGAAGGGATGCACATTGCTCGCTTCATACGGAAAAATTTTTTTATCATATTTTTTTAAATTTATAATCAATAATTTATTATTATATTAATAATGAATATTATTTTTATATATTCTATAATAATGTATTATTAGTTGGCTTATAAATATACGATCATGATTTACAATTTTCAATTTTATTTTGTATTAGGTTGGCATTTTAATAAAATGTATTCAGTAGTAGGATTTTTATTTTTTGTGAAAATGAATAGTAGTGCGTACTCATTGTACTCTCATGCTTAAAAAAAAACAAAAAAAAGGTGCCCATTAATTATTGACTCTTAGGTCGTAAATGTTTGTAGTAGGACTTGTAGCTCTTGCCTTTTTTAACAAATAATTAAAGAAATCCATAAATGGTAAATGGACTAACCACCTAATTAATTTCCCAACTCTATTTGTGCATTTATGTTCCAAATATTTCCATAAAGAATAATAATAAACTTTTGCATACTGATACTTTATTTTTTCATAGATATTATCCAACATTTATGTGCTGATTAGTCGGTGAGAAGAGAAATAAATTTCATAATAAGTTGATTAATATTGGAATGTGAGAATTATATATAAATTAATATACATACGGTCTTACTCTAAACATTGCAAAATTAGTGACACTTATATAAATATTATATCTTGAATTTCACCCTTCAAAGTTAAGAAATTCGATTAGAATTCAAATTCGAGATTTTACAGTAATAATTACTAATTATATTGTTAAGTTATAACTCATCAATTGATGAAACACTTGTTTTTTTCAATCAACCTATTGATTATCTTTTAAAACTTGAAATCAATAATTGAAGAGATGAGTTGACAATTAGGCTGAGTTTCTCATATAAAAGTATGAATGAGTGGATATGAAACTTTTCTAGTTTAACTAGAAGTCTCGAGTTTGAGCTCCACATATGCAGCTATTTTAAAATTTTTGTAGGAGTATATGTATAAGAATTTAAATTCGAGATTTTACCGTAATAATTACTAATTATATCATTAAGTTATAACTCATCAATTAATGAAACACTTATTTTTTTCAATCAATCTAGTGATTATCTTTTAAAACTTGAAATCAATAATTGAAGGGATGAGTTGATATTTAGGTTGAATTTCTCATATAGATTCAACACAGTGTGAATGAGTGGACACAAAATTTTTTTAATTTGAGCTCTGAGTATGCAATTATCTTAAAATTTTTGTAGGAATACTTTACCGCCCTTTAATATCTTATCGGTATAATCATAATTAGTCTCAACTCATTAACATATAGACTAAGTACACACATATAGTTTTGCATCAAAAAAATTTTTCCACATAACATTGTCCAATCCATGAATAACATATTAATTTTGAATTAGGTGAAACATTAACATCAATATTCAGTTATCAACAAATTAAATAGCATAATTCCAACCCCTAAACTAAAAGTCTGCTCTTTGCAAAACTTACTTATCTACTGTATTAGTCTTCTGGAAATGCTTAGGTATTTTAATTTCTTTTTTTTTAATAATACAATTATGTTAATATTATTTTTTCTTTAAAGCACAGTGAGCGTGAAAAAAGACAAAAAAAAAAAGGAAAATATTTTTAATATTTAGAAATTAAATTATTATGCTACGTCTTAAAATAATACTAAAAGGATTTTACTGTTATAAAAAAATATTTGGAATTTTATATTTTTACAAATTTAAATTCAAATACATAACCCGTTCTTAATCAAATCATCAATCATTATATAAATATAAAAATGCTAGCTATATATATTAAAAAAAATTTTATATATACCAAATCAATGAGAGAGTATGACGCTAAATAAAATTACTTATGCTTGATCTTCTGTTGAGCATTAATTAAATAAAATTTCTCATAACTATTATTTATTTTCTTTTATGCCACATATGCATATCTTTATATATATATATATATATGCTTTAATACTCATCTCCTTGTTTCATTAATGCTTCAAATCCTTTTAAGAAAATCATTATCATTTCCAATGTTGTAAAAATCAGATCGGTCAACGAACTGGAAAAGACAGAGAGTCAAGGATTAGTGGTTCAATCGGGGTTGAACCGGAATTAAACCGGTCAAAGTAATATTTTATCAAAATATAATTTTTAATAAGTTCATACACAATAAAATATGAAAAATAAATAAATTAAATCTATTTTATACATAATTATATTTTCAAATATTAAAACTTATAATTTTTATAATT